>JAMZAV010002574.1:0-88708 GCA_024449915.1 Sweltsa coloradensis
GGTGTCCCACTCGGTACTCGACAAGCAGGCCTCCTGGGAATGACTCACAACGACCTCCGAGGGGAAGTTCCCCAATTGTGGGGGCCCCCAAAGGGGCGCAGGTGGGGGTTTTTTGCGGCCCCATCGCACGGGGACGCCGCGCGTCAAGAGGAGGGCCCCTCCCTGTGCAGTTAAGCCCCCCATGATTTTGGGGCCTCCCCGCATGGCACCCAACCACCTTTGGGAAAAAACACTACCAAGCTGAGAGGGTGCAGAGAAGGGCTTTGCATTTCATACATGGCCGAAACCCCCCCCACCCTGTACCAGAAGCAGGTTATGCCAATGAACATGCCCTGAAACACCGCCCCGGGTGTTTTTTAAAAGATGCCTCAGTGGCGCCCTGATTAGACGTGTGCCACGCATATCCAGGCCGCGTGTTGAGGGCGACGATAGTAGGCCCCCCCGCCCCACCCCCCTCCGGCCAAAGGAGTGCTCGGCCGACGTTTTTTTCTTTCGGGTTTTTAAACCCCCATGGAACGCCCTGCCGCCCGCCCTAAAAGACTCCCCAGAAAAGGTTTTCCTTCCAGTGAAGAGTACTTAGGGGAGAACCATCTCAAGTGCCGTGTTATTTTTCACGTGTTTAAAGAAAGGGCTCTTCGCGGCACGAGTTTCCCACAAAGTATCAAGTTTTTTAAAAAATATTTGCTAGGCGAGCCTTTTTTGTTGTTAAAAAAGTAACAAGGTAAACAAAAATAAATAAATAAAAAAAATACACTATTATACACAAAGGGGAAAATTTTCCCATTTGCCACTTTGCTATAATCAAAGTCACTACACCATTCAAAGATGACAGAAGCATAATGATGGACATGAGCGAACCGAACCCCCATCTTGCGTCGCCAATAACTCTTGCAAACATTAAAGGGGTGTTTTGGGTTGACGTCAGTCTGATCCGTGTCCCCTTTACTGAAACGAGGACCGCCACACAATACATAGGGTGGCTGGTTAAAAGATAGTCGGATAGACGGTTCATGCATGGGGGATGTTTTTTTTCCCTGAAAGAAAAATTTTTGACAGGATCATCCGACGTTGTTTCCCAAAAAGTAAGAGTAGAAATCTTGATTTTTTAACTCTAAATCTGCCCCCCTTGCCCCCATGGCATGAAATAGGGGGGGGAATGCCCCCCTTTCCCCCCCCCTTTCCAACGCCACTGCTGCCACTTATTACTGTTCCAACCAGTGTTTATCTTAAAGAATAAAAAAATTGCATAGAAATAAAAAAGTTCTCCCAAAATAAAAAGCTTGAGAAAATTTCTAAGAATAGAAAGTACACTAGAATAAAGGATAGTTAGAATGTTAGAATGGGTTTCGGAGGAGCATAGGATAAAGGTCCAAAACTTTTTTATTTTTAGGTTGTATATTGGGGCTCAACCGGTTACCTGGACAAATTCAATATTAAAAACAGTGAAATTTATAACTATGGCACTAGGTTTAAAGATCAATTGGCTGTGGAGAGACAAAGCAAGGTTGATGAACAATAATATTACCATATAATAACATATTGATAGTACATAGTTGTACTAGGAAAACGCTTAAGTCCCGCCGCGTTGTTGGATGAGCGTAATTGGTGCATTGAGCTGCCATGTGTTATGCGGATTTTCTGTTGTTCTGTGGAAAAATCATTACTAAGTTGAATTTTTTTAAATTTAAATTTAATTAAAAAAAGAAAAAATCGTAAAATTGCGATTTTTATAAGAAATAATTTCTCGATTGCGCTCAAATTTAACACTTATCCATTAATTCATAAAATAAGGGTTCTGTGAAAAAATCATTACAATCGGATAAAGCATGAAGGTGTTATAAGTCGAAGAAATTTTTAAAAAAATCGAAAAAAATCGTAAAATTGCGATTTTCTTGAGAAATATTTTTCCGATTGCGCTAAAAAATGTGGCAGTTCTAAGTTCAGAGATTTCAAAGGCCTCCAGAAAATTTCATATCAATTGGAGTATCGGTTTAGCCGGAATCGTGTGGACAAACAGACAAAAATACAGAAAAAAAAAAACACATTCCGGATTTTTTTCTCCAGTGTAGTGAAATGGAATCTTCGCTTCGCTCGCTACGCTCATCCAATTAGCTATATGGGTTTAGTATAAGTAGGCCCAGTGGCGGATCTAGGACATAATCATGGGGGGGGAGATCGCCCCACCGCCCCCCCCCCCCTGTATCCGCCACTGAGTAGGCCTACAAATTACAACCATAATTCATAAACTTCATAAATTCGTATTTGGAGTCAATTCTGTCACTGAAACAATAACTGATTTAATTTCCCAGTGATGTCATAGACGTCCACAGGGGGGGGCAGTTGCCCCCCTTGCAATGTGATGAGAACCAATTTTATAATGCAAACTAAACTTAAGTCAAAGTAAAGACCAAAGATGACAATTTTACGTCAAGAGTGAGAGATTCATCAAATCTCTGTAAAATCCACATAAGAGGATAAATATTGAGACTCTTTTTCGGCATACGTATTGAAACCTTAATTGTTTTGTTTTGTTTAACCCTCCGTCACTCGCGCGGAATTTCTTAACACCATCCCTCGCGTGGGGTTTGTCAAACCCCAAATTAGTTTGGGCTGTAATTAGTGCAGAAGTATGTTTTGGATATTTCTGTCTGTGCTCATATGATTTGTGGAACTACTATGTAGGTGGTATTTACTGGGAGGACAGGGAAATAAAGTGCCAATGAACCTTTTTGTATGAAATATTATTTTATTGTAATTTTCAGATTTAAAAAAATGGACATTTTCAAAATATTAAAAAAGGTGTCCAAATAATGCAATTTTAAGTTTTGTTTCGCTTTTTAGTAATGAAGATGAACCAGTAAGTAAATTGCAAGAAGAATTTTTCCAAAATTCCAAAATTTCAAAATTTAAGCCAAAATAGCATTGAGTTTCCCTATGCTGTTACTGTAACGTGATCACTCGCGTGGGGTTTCAGAAACCCCAGCCAAGTTTAAACCGGCAATATAACGACACTAAAAGCCCTAATGATTAGAGGGTTACAAATTTTGCTAACAGATAGAGTGACTTGAAGGTACTGAGAATCTAGACTCGGTAAAACAGTCTGATGCAGAGAAACAGAGTCGAATGTAGACCCTGGGGTTTGTAGAACCCCACGCGAGTGACGGAGGGTTAAACTTATACATATATATCAAACACCCTTTTCCAACATTCGTCGGGTCGGGGGGTGACGAGTCACCAAAATTATCTGAAGTAAAAAATTACAACAATATATTTATTTACTAGGAAACGCTCAGTTGGACGCGTTGATAAGCGAGCACGTGCTATAGCAAGACCCACATTGCACATTTTTTAATTTATTAATTTTCGACGTTCACAGTCCACGGGCCCATGTTTCCAATATTATTTAGCGAGCGTCTCCACTTGACTCTTATGGCTCGAATGTCTGTTTTTTTTTTTTTTTTTTTTTCTGTTACTGCTTCGATACAGGTCGCACCGTTTCTCTGATTGACCTGAAATTTTGCACACATGTACATACCACCTAGGCGGGTTGCTGTATAGTTTTTGAACAAAATCCGATCATTGGTTATAAAAAATAAAAAAAATAAAAAATAAATAAAAAAATAAAAATGTACCGATCGTTATGAAATTTTGCAGGGTCAATAAGTACAACATTTTCTCCTATTTTCCAAATTTTCAGCTAAATCGGTCAAGACCTTAAAGACTTATTGGTAATCATAATTCGAAAAATGATATTAAAAAATGAAGGAGGCAGTGAAGATACAAAGATACACTTTAGAAGGCATGACGTCAATTAGTACATTGCAAAGATTTTGGAATAGTATAGTGTACAATGTCAATATCCAGTTAGGCCTACACTGTGTGGTGGGCCTTATGGAAATGTCGTACTCGGGTCATGTTGCACGTACCGGTGCTCGCTCAACAACGCGTCCAACTGAGCGTTTTCCTAGTTTATTATTGGCAAGGTATTTGGGTAAACCCGTGGGTAAACCTTTACTTTGTGGATAAAATCCACCGCCATCTAGAGAACATTGACATTATTTCTTTGGGAAAACTATTTTAACTCTTTGGTAATAACAAATAATACACTGCTTCCTCGATAGTATTTTGATTACTTCTAGGTGGCAGTGCATAGTGACCAGAATTCTCGTGCGGCTTTTCGTTGCCATGGTAACGTTACTTTTGTTAAAATGTAATTTCCATTAACACTACTTATCGGATCAAAATAAAATTAACATATTCGTGACTGGACGGACATTCTAAATGATTTGGCCACCTCAGATTTTGTTGCCGTTTAGTAGAGATGTGAATTAAAAAAAAAACGGCGGCCCGTCCCGGCCCGAGGCCCGACCCGAAACGGTCTGGCCCGGGCCCGGCCCGACTATTAAAAAAATACTGCGGCCCGGCCCGAACCCGGCCCGAAAGATAATCATCCTGGCCCGGCCCGGCCCGAAAGTCGGCCCGAAAGTCTGGATTTTTAGACTCGTCAAAGCAAATGTAAGCAATAATCAATCAACCAACAGTATGATAGTATTTCTTAGTTCTGCGATTATATACCGTTATACCTAGATCTGGGTGGGCATTGGGCAGTGTAGACCTAAAGCAAATTGCTTATATGGCATGTTTATGAATTGTGCGTGTATATTTATCGATATGAGTGATGCCGCCAATAAGGGACGCAGATGTAGTTGTAGGCAGTGACGTTTCCTGCATAGGGGCAGGTGGGGCTGAGCTAGGGTTACCATAATTCTGAAAGTAAAATCCGGGACACATGTACTTTCGTTGTGTATGGACTTGCGTGGGCTACCCGGGGTCTGGGGCAAAGCCCCAGCCGCCGGAGGGAAAAAAATTTTGGGCCTTTTTTCCCCCCCAAGATCGCCTGTAGTGAGATCTGAGAGTGTCGGGACAATTTTTAAATGATCTAAAATGTCTGAACGTCCACCATGCTCTATCCCGAACACACCACGGCACACAGAACAATCAACTTTTCCTTCGATTTGCGTATTTCTAGACAAGAACGGATATTCGTCTTTCAGTTTGTCTGAAAAACGACACTTGCGTTTGGCCATTGTATTTTGCCACACACGCACACCACTGGCACAGTCTGTAAGCTAAGCATTGTCACAAGTCACAACGCGAACTCAACACTCACTGATTACACAACGGTGACTGCAGACTGTGCAGTGAATCATTGACAACGACTGGACTAGCCTACTAGTGGGTTGACACTGTACGTACCAAAGATCCTATTATAAACGTAATTTTAAAAACGTTATAAACGTACTGTCGCCGCCCGCTGCCCTGGCCTTGAGCTCGACTCAATGACAACATTATTGGTTACATTGCGCATCCCCGCGTCCTGGCCCAGCCGCCGTCGGTGCCGCGAAATATTTGAAAGCAGAAATTTGCTACGACAATTTGGAATTGGATTTTCGATTTCCGGGACAATTTGGCGTCCCGAAAATGTTTTTCGGGACACCGGGACAGCAACAAGAAAAACGGGACTGTCCCGGAAAATCCGGGACGTATGGTAACCCTAGGCTGAGCCCCACCAACAATTTCTAGCACAGCACAAAAGAATCAAATAGTAAAAAAATCATTTAAAATTGCTTGAATTATTTATTAAGTTACAATCGTATTCAATTACCGCGCCAATAATAGAATTATTAGAGTCAAGAGTAGTTGAAAAAATATCGTTACGTAGCAGCACCGACCGCCGCATCCACGTGAAGCGTTTCTACGAACTTCACGTGGGGCTAGCGCTGGCTAGCCCTAGTCACCCTATGCCTCAGCATGCACGTGTAGCTCCGCCCACACCGAGCGAATCGCGCCTCGTACGGTTCTAAGAGGGGCAAATCGGACCTAGCCCCATCCCGTGTAAAACACTGACGGGCGGACAAACTCGAAGCAAATACTTTGCGTAATCGACAGCATGTCAAAAATATTACTAAATGTAGTTATTGGAACGATATTCTTCATCTATTTTACATGTGGACTCAAATGTTGTGACTGATTTAAATTCAAACTATATTGATAAAACGTTATTTTTAATGACGAAGTACTTTTACGACTTTTGAATTCACTATATTTGTGAAGTTAGATTCATTCTCCTTATAATTATTCGTATTTCTACATTAATGTTTTAGCATTTATCAATAACATTGGTGGGATTCAAATCGAAAGGTTGGTCCTGGCAGTTCTCCGAGAAAAATGTGTGTGTAAAAAACATGAATTAAATCTATTTGCCCCACCTGAATTTGATGCCAGGAAACGCCACTGGTTGTAGGCCTACATATTTATGTGAGAGCACATTCTATTTTGTGTTTTTTAGGGACTAGAGACCAGGCGAGTGAGTATACTGTTATTTCAAATCATATTGGACAGTGAAAAGCAAGGTGCCGAGTGACATGTTCACAAATTATTAATATTTATGACTTAAGTCTATGAGTATTGAGCTTGTATTGACATCGATGGGATCACGGAAGAAATGCCGCCACCGCCAGGCGACAATTTAAGGTCACAGATGTAAGTTGTAAAAACACAGCCTGTCCTTCTTCATAGTCTGTCCATCTTCTTGTCGAAGCACGTTCGATATTGTGTTTGGGAGTATTGTATCGCAAATCATGTTGTGGGGGTGTGGTGATGTCCAGACTCCAGCCAGGGGCAGGGAGGGACCTGTGTGAGGATCCAGAGATATATTTCCTAAGTTAAATATGGTGCCCGGCCCGAAGCCTGGCCCGAAAGCCCGAACTGGCCGAAAGCCCGAAACGGCCCGAAAGCCCGAACTGGCCCGAAACGGCCCGGCCCGAAATTTTAATGCTTCGGGCCCGGCCCGGCCCGAAGCCCGAAAATAACAAAAACGTCCGGCCGGGCCCGGCCAAAATTCCCATCTCTACCGTTTAGTTTGAAAAAAAAACTTTCGATTAACTTTAATGTAACTTTTTAACTTTTTGAACGATTTTGCCACAAAACTAATGGCATTCAATCCAGATCGAAGCTTGCGGATGGTCCAAATTTCAACTCGATCCGAACCTCCGTTTGACCGCTATCATGAGCCAAAAAAGCTGCGCGACTTTCCGTTGCCATGGTAATGGTACTTTGTTATAATGTAATTTCCATCTACACTACTTATCGGATCAAAATAAAATTAACATATTCCTGACCGGACGGACATTCTAAATGATTTGGCCACCTCAGATTTTGTGTCCGTTTAGTTTGAAAAAAAAACTTTTGATTAACTTTAATGTAACTTTTTAACTTTTTGAACGATTTTGCCACAAAACTAATGGCATTCAATCGAGAACGAAGCTTGCGGATGGTCCAAATTTCAACTCGATCCGAGCCTCCGTTCGAACGTTATGGCGAGACATACAAACAAACAAACAAAAAAAAAAAAAAAAAAAAAAACGTGACTAATTTTTCCGGCAGAGTCAAATTGAAACGCTCGCTTCGCTCGCTTTATTACGTCTTGGTCACTTCTTCTTTCCTTTCAAAATAATACCTAAGATCGCTGTAAAAGACATATTGAGGATAAAATAACTCGCAAAAAAATTCGCCCCTGGTGGTTGGGGCTCGCCCCAGACCCCGTGGGGGCCCCTACAATTAGTTGCCTTCCGCAAATGATATGAATGATTATTATCCCGACTGGTTATAATGATTACTTTTGAAATAGATAGTGTATAAGCCTAAATATTGTTGTGGATAGCAGCAGTCATTATTTTTATAAGCAAAATAATGTAATAATCACAGTATACTCTTTGCCCTGCAATAACTGAGAAACCATGGGTGAACAGGCGCGTAGGAAGAAGATGTGATGGGGGAGGGGGGATAATGAGAGTTCCCTCCGAAGGCCCCCTCCCCCAATTGAATGCTAGATCTCCAGTTACGCCATACATCATCAAGGCTACAACAAGTGAAAAACTAATTAGTCAGAATGCTTTGATGATGGTGTCTTAGATGTAATATAAGATATGAAGAAAAATGAATGTGAATGTTATATTTTTGTACAATTTTAAAATGTTAATTTTAGGAACTTGCCACCATGTAACCACATATTTGCAAGGATAATAAAATATAAAAAAAAATAAAAAAATAAAAAGAATGTATTCAGTGCTTGCGCATGAGAAAGCGAAAAAACTTATTCCACCCCCCGCCCCCACTTGAAAAATAGCTTCTGTGTGGCTAGTAAGTGAATGAGGACAAATACGAATTTACAAAATACATAATCGAGGTACTCTCATAAAGGAGTCGTAAATTCTTACAGGTCATTGCATCAAGTCCAGAAATAACCACATCCAATGTTGAGAAACACTTATTGATGTTCTCAATGAACTTAGACCATACTCTATAGGCCTACAAACTTAGTTTATTTGAAAGTAATTTCTGTTGGTCGCCTAATTCCTCATCCGCTAACGCGTCGCAACTAAAACAACAAAAATCGCTCGCCCGTCCTAACCACCCCGTTCAGCTGATTTCGACATAGTCACACAGAAGATTGACGTACCTCGTCATATATTTCCTGGAGACACCTCCGCTCAATCCTCCCAAAATAATACATTCGTAAAACGTACTACATGACAGCATTTTCCACAAAAATACTTCTCAAAAACTTAGATCATATTATTGACGAACTTTTATATAACAAAAAACGGAACTGGAATCTAACTATTAATACTACGTTAACTCTCGGACTGGCGGCGGAAACCGAGTTTTTCCACGCGAGACGTTTTCTCCGCCAAGTAGCGTGATAAACGCGTACATTTTGGACGCTCCTCCACGAGAAAAGATCGACATTTTCGAAAAAAAATACCCGCGACCCGCAAAAAATTTGCTTCCGGGTCAAAAAGTCAAAAATCGCGAAAAACGTGGTTTTTGACGGGTTTTGTACTCGCGGTTGCCGCGCCCAAAGTATGCTACGCACCCGAACGTCGACGGTTCCTACGCGTTCGAAATAATTACGGGTACAAGCACCGCGAAGGGTTCCGGGCCGACTATCATACTTTGGCCGGGACGGCGATAAACAATTTGGATTTGGAAACGAGAAAATTTTATAAAAAACGCAGATATTACTTGGAGCATTCCCGAATTTTCGTTTTTTGTTTTAACGTGTAAACATTAACAAAAACTGGCGGCCTGGGGAAAAACATTTTCGGAAAAACGTTTCGTTCTCTTTTTATGGGACATTGTTTGGATTTTCCGGTTCCAAATTTTTGGAAATTTTCGGGTTCACGGTAAAGCCCCAAAGTTTGCCAATTACAAAAGCCAATGAATTGGGTAACAAGCTTTAAAAAAATTGGTCCCCTTTTCTTTTTCAAAATGGGCGAAAAAAATTCCCAAAGTTGGCCAATTTTTAAAATTTGACAGTGCAATTTTAAAAAATTAAAAAATCGACTTCCCTAGGTTTAATTTCCGCTAACCAAGGCACATTAATGTAGAGGAATGATAAAGGAATTTTAATAAAATTAGTTTGAGAACCTTGGTTCGAACCCCGGATCAGTAGATGCCTTCGAACACGATTCGGGACACTTTTTTACAGTATGAGTTTTCATTGAAAATCGTAAAAAGCATGGTACACATTTTTTCTAAAATTCACAAGTGGTTTAAAGGCATCGATCGGACCTTTACGATAATCGTGATACCAAACATGACCCATTTTGTAGCATTTGTATATTAGTTATGGAACCCGCCAAATTGACATGCGTGTACGTTTTGGCATCAAAAAATCATAATTATTTTATCTCACGGTTGCCGCGCCCAAAGTAGGCTTTGCACCCGAACGCCGACGGTACGGGCGCGTTTGGAATCTTTCCGGGTACAAGCACTGTTAGGGGTTTTAGAGCCGTTACAATACTTTTGCCGGGGTGACGATGAACATTTTGAAATGCGCGTAATTTTGAAAAAAGTTAAACTTGCTGTTTAAATAAAAAATCCTAAAAAAATCCTGAATTTTCAAATTCACTTACGGCGTGTGTGAAGTGCCCGTGCGGAGTTAACGCGGGTGGTCCACACAGCAAAAATGTTTACCGTTTTCTTTTTTTTGGACATTGTTTGGATTTTCCATTTTCCATTTTTTTTAAATTTTGAGATGCGCGATAGAGCCCCGAGGTTTGACAATTCCGAAAGCCAATAAAATAGCGAACGGGTTAAAACCAAATTTGCCCCGGTATTTTTTTCCGATTGCAAGGGAAAAAATCGTAAAGTTGGAATTTTTTTAACATTTTGCAGTGCAACTTTTAAAGTTTAAAATTTTGTTTTTCCTCGGTTC
This sequence comes from Sweltsa coloradensis, assembly GCA_024449915.1. Taxonomy (NCBI): domain Eukaryota; kingdom Metazoa; phylum Arthropoda; class Insecta; order Plecoptera; family Chloroperlidae; genus Sweltsa; species Sweltsa coloradensis. The sequence continues at coordinate 10,283 of JAMZAV010002574.1, forward strand.
GATTTGGAACGACCAAGGCTCGTTAATGTAGCGCAAGTATAAAGGAATTGAAATTAAATTGGTTTGAGAACCTGGGTTCAAACCCGGGTTAGGGCGAAGCCTTCGAGTTCGGTCCGGGACACTTTTTGATAGTTAAATTTAGCATTCAAGGTCACAAAAAGCACGGTAAATATTTTTTGTAAAATTCACGAATGGCAAAAACCACTGTATCCGATCTTTACGGAAATTGTCATACCAAACATCACGCATTTGGTTACGTTTGAAAGGTAGACAGGGGAGGAGACAAGATTGCAACGCGTGTCAGGTTTTGCATAGAAAAATAAACATTCTTTTACTGCATGCTTTTTTTGAATGACCTAAAACGGGCCCTATTTCGACTTTTATGTCCCTACCATTTTGCTCTCATTAATTTCTAACAAGATCAAACTTTCTAAAAAAATTTACTTCGACTCCTATTTCGAATGTCCTGAGCGCCAAAACGGCACTCAAACGTGGTTTGTAAAACCAAGGACGATAAAAAACGTCATTTTTCGTATGCATGCAAATGAAAAACGTCATTTAACGGGTATGCCTTCAACGATTCGATTACCTTTGTTGTCTTATAAAATACATCAACGGTTCGGCGATTACGGCCAACAACATCTCAACCCTTCGTTTTCAGATCCTGGGTGCAAAAAACGCACATTACAATATTGTATATATTGTTGTCAGTGTATTTTTTGCCGCAAATTTATACTGATACAAACATATTAATATAGTGCGTTCATAAGCTTGCAAGACGCTCCCAACAGAACAGACAGACAACACGTACATTATAAGAAATCTATTTTTAGCTATGAAGTGATGTAATAAGTCAGGCATTGAGTCTGGTTGAAGTTGGATTGGAGGCTCTGATTGTGAAACTATTTTTAAATCCAGTCATGAATGTCCATATAAAACTACAGCATATGCACATGCACATCGATAACATCATGACATATTAGCGTTTAGACAGCCTTAGTGCAATCGAGACAACATAGACTTCCACCAATAGTGGGGTTCAGCCCACCTAAGTGCAACATATGTATCGAGACGACAAAGACTTCCATGAATAGAAATAAATGTTTCATACTAGCGACTTCCTTTACGATTGGGCAGTGGCGGGCTTTGGGAGGGGGTGGGGCAAAGTCAACTCGACGAACACAACGAGGGAATCGAGAGGACAAAGTGGTGAGGAGTGATGGGGGGGGGGGGGGGGGGCGAGTTTTATAATATCTAAACCTTGATTATTCAGTGAAATTTATTAACTTTTTTCAGTACGATCCCAAATTTCGAGGACTGTTTTGATTGAACGCCGCAATGACACTGTTTTTTTTTGGGGGGGGGGGGAAGGGGGGGTTTTGGAAATAGAAATTAAGACCTTTCGTTAATATCTTCAAGCCATTTCATTTTTGGGGCGATTCCAATGGCGTCAGAGGGCTGCATCAGAGGTTAGTGTCCTAATACTAATTTAGGTTAGTTTCTTTTAAAATGGTTGGTCATTTTTGGAAAATCAAAAAACATTGATTCTTTTATGGCTCGGGCAATTTTCGTCCGATCGGGTCCATCTCGGGCTCTTTTAAAGTCAAAACAGTGATCCGGGCATTCCGTCACCCTTTTTGGGGCATTTTCAAAATTTATATATTTTATTTCCTTCCGATTACGTCAGGGGGCCGCATTCCCCGAAATACCTTCATTTCAACGTGGCTCAAAAAATTTTGAATTTCTCAAAATAGTAGTTGGTCTTTTTGGGGATAAACAATTTATTTATTATTATATTTACACAATTACAGTCCGATCAGGTACATCTCGGGCTCTACGGAACCGGACGGACTAGGTGCATATTTTGAAAACCTGGAAAAGTGTCACGGAAAAACTTTTGTCCAGGATTTATGAAAAATTGCAGTGTCTGATCCTGTCCATCTTGGGCTAGCGCGCGAGTTAGGCTAAGACGTTGACGTACCCGAAAGTTGCCCAAACGTGAGGTTTCAATTACACTGTTTGGGGGGGGGGGGGGCTAAGTGGTGTTTTGGAAATGGAAATTAAGACATATTTTCATCAATATCTTCAGGCCATGTCATTTTTGGGGCGATTCCAATGGCGTTTTTAGGGGGTTGCATCAGAGGTTACGGCCCAAATAATGAATAATTTTCTTTTAAAATGTGGTCATTTTTGGGAAATACTAAAAACATTGTTTCTTTTAATAGCTCGGCATTTTTCGGCCGATCGGGTCCATCTAGGGATACAACCGGACGGACAAGGCAAAAATTGTTGGACAGTGGACAGTGGAGTGGACCGGAACAGCGTCCCAAAAAATTTGACGTCCCGAATAATTTCGAAAAATTGTTAAAGTGGGTCAATTTTTTTAATACGCTGGGGACGGCGATTACAGTCCACCAGAGTCTCGAACAATTGTCCCAGGAAAACATTTCTCATACATTTTACGCAAAAGGTTTAAAAATGATCCGATTTCGAAAATCCTTTTGCACCGTACTTAGAGGCGGCGGACAGCGTCCGGCGGCGTACCAAAAGTGTCCCGGAAAACAAATTTGACCCAGGACTTCGGATAAGCGACAGATTTTACCCGCAAACTTCCGTATCGCGGCCGTACGCGGACCGATTCGCGAATTTGTCGCGTCAACGAGGTTTTCCAAGTAGGAGGTTTTCCACGCCCTCCGCGTAGTGGCTTCAAGCCGCGCGCTAGCGCGACTTGTCTTTTTAATAGTTCTTCATTTAAAAACTGAAGTCTGAACTAAATTTCAGTAAAATAAAACTTCCCCTACCCTGACCAATTCGTTATCACGACTATATGAGTTGACCCTGATGTCCCACTGACGTTTGACACTGGAACGATTCATTTTTGTCATATCATACCATGTCACATGTCAAGGTTCAATATTAAATTATTTTGCATATAAAAAATACGTATGCATATATATAATATACTAGGAAGCTTCGCAAACGCTTTTTCAGGCGCGTTGTTGGATGAGCGTAATTGATGCATTGAGCTACCATGTATTATGCGGATTTTCTGTTGTTCTGTGTAAAAATCATTACTAAGTTGAAGATTTTTTAAAAATTAATTTAAATTAAATAAAAAAAAACTTTAATTTTTAATTTTTTTCGTAAGATTGCGATTTTCATATAAAATAATTAATCGATCGCGCCCAAATTTCACATGAATATTTTAATTCATAAAATTAGGGTTCTGTGAAAAAGTCATTACAATCGGATGAAGTATGTAATAAGTCAAAGAGTTGTTCTAAAAAAGAAAAAAAGAGTAAAATTTTGATTTTCATAAGAAATAATTTTTCGATTGCGCTCAAATTTCACATGAATATCTTAATTCATAAAATTATGGTTCTGTGAAAAAATCATTCAAATCGGATAAAGCATGTAGGTGTTATAAATCGAAGAAATTAAATAAAAAATAAAAAAAAATCGTAAAATTGCGATTTTTATGAGTAATAATTTTTCGATTGCGCTCAAAAACGTGGCAGTTCTAAGTTTAGAGATTTCGAAGGCCTCTAGAAAATTTTATCGCAATTGGAGTATCGGTATAGCCGGAATTGTGTTAACAAACACACAAAATTACAAAAAAAAAACAATCTGAATTTTTTTTCCAGTGTAGTGAAATGGAATCTTCGCTACGCTCATCCAATAAACCTTTTCCCGTAGAATCTAGTAGTTAATCTAGTGAATCAGTTATTTTTGCCATTGATGAACAAACTAAGCTCAACGTGGCTGATAAGTACATAGCCATATAAAATAAAACAACAAAATACACCCGAACTGTCACTAGGCTTGCGAAACATATGTCAGATATGTATCTGAACATGGCTCGATGATGAGCTTAGATAAATTCAATAAGTTTTATCAATTTATTGTACATTGGCGTTTAGAACTCCCCGTAGCGCTTAGTGAATGAGCTTTCAATAACAAGAACGTTGTGGTTTGTTGCTCGTCTATTGTACACTTGACAAGAAAATTATTGTCTTAATAAACACATATTATTTTTTATAATTACTAATTTATTAAATTATATTTGAGATCGGCAACTCCTGCACATTGCAAAATGTTTTTAATTGAAGCTCCACGACCAAAATTAACATTTCACATGCTTTACCATCTCTGAAGTTGATAGTGTAACCCGTTTGCCGTGAAATGCTAATTTTTGTCGTAGAGCTTTGATTAAAAACATTTTGCAATGTATTGGAGTTGCTGATATCAAATATAATTTCATATATTAGTAATTATAACTAGGAAAACGCTTTAGTCCCGCCGCGTTGTTGGATGAGCGTAATTGGTGCATTGAGCTGCCATGTGTTACGCGGATTTTCTGTTGTTCTGTAAAAAAATTATTACTTAGTCGAAGATTTTTTTAAATTAAATTAAATAAAATAAAAAAATAACTTAATTTTTTTAATAAATCGTAATTTAAAAAAAAAAAAACGTAAAATTGCAATTTTCATAAGAAATAATTATTTGATTGCGCTCAAATTTAACACGAGTATATTAATTCATGAAATTAAGGTTCTGTGAAAAAATTATTACAATAGGATAAAGCATGTAGGTGTTATTAAGTCAAAGAATTGTTTTAAAAAAGAAAAAACCCGTAAATTTCGATTTTCATAAGAAATAATTTTTCGATTACGCTCAAATTTCACACGAATATGTTAATTCATAAAATTAAGGTTCTGTGAAAAATCATTACAATCAGATAAAGCGTGTAGGTGTTATAAGTCGAAGAAATTTTAAAAAAAATCGAAAAAAATCGTAAAATTGCGTTTTTTATAAGAAAAAATTTCCCGATTGCGCTAAAAAACGTGGCAGTTCTAATTTCAGAGATTTCGAAAGCCTCCATAAAATTTCATCGCAATCGGAGTATCGGTTTAGCCGGAATCGTGTTAACAAACACACAAAAATACAAAAAAAAAGAAGAAAAAAAAAACATTCCGGATTTTTTTCTCCAGTGTAGTGAAATGGAATCTTCGCTTCGCTCATCCAAAAAATGTATGTTTATTAAGACAGGAATTTTATTGTCAAGCGTACAATAGACGAGCAATTCTAATATCTAACCCTTCCTCGAAACAGGTAGCCCGCCAAAATGCTTTGGGCGGTTTTACGTCCAGTTCGGTCTAAGCGCCTCTTCTTTTATTTGAGTCACGGAACTACTGTGGAGCGATCTGTGGCAAACCCACGAACTCGGTGGTGAAAAAACCGTTTTTGAAGGAATATTTGATTGAGTGTAGACATTGCACTTCTGTTCCGTTTTAGAAAGCTTAAAAATTACCATATCGGCAACGATTTCATTAATTGTTGTTAACAAAAATCTCTACTTGCGCTACTTCGAATAATTGTTCTAGCTTATGTCAAACTCTCAAAATATGCACCACCATTTTGTGCAAATGTTATATAAAAGCTCAATTCAACATTTTTTTTTTCATTTTTGGTAATGTTGATCGTTAATATTATTAATAGCGCAAATACCTTGAACGTTTATCTGAGAGTGGGTAAAATATAGTAAATATTCTATTATTAGTTTGTACGTCATCGGCGCAGCTTTGAACCTCTGTTGCGAGTAGCAAAACTGCATGTTCCAAACGCTCTTAATTCCAGAAGCTAAAACCCTTTGCATTAAACGGCACAGCTGAGATCATAAAATATTATCACATATTTTGGAATCAGTAATCACGGAACAGTTTTCCAAAAATAACTAGATTGTTGAACCATGCCTACAAAACAGTGCTGTTACTGCAGCCATTTGTCATCAATGGCTCGTTATATCTATCTATTTAAATAAACCAGAACAGTTCAACCAGCATCATCGAATTGCGTACGACGCAGTTTGCCTTGTGATATAAAAATAATTCTCTACATCATCTCTCTTACGTAGGCCTTTCTCATTTTGAAAATCATAAAATAATATTGCGAGTTGAGATACACGATTGAAATAAACAAATAAGAAAATAGCAAAGCAGATCCTCAGATAATCCTTCCCTAATGTATTATACTCTTACTCACATGTAAAATATAAATATAATACAATAATAATTTACAAAATAATTTACAAAAATAATAATGATAATATAATATATAATAATTAATCGCTCACTCGTCGATTGCGTCGGGGCCTACAGAGTTGGCTTGGTCGCTTTGATTTACTGTTCCCCACTGAAAATCAGTTCTATAACTGAGTGGGTAGACTGTAAATACAATTTCTTTATTTTTTAATTGAGTTGATGACTAAAGGCTGTTTCATCATTGAGAATAGAACGTTCTATACTCAATGGCAACATCCTTACTGCAGAGTGCAGAGTTACTTGCTTACTGTGCTATATTTCAATAATGCTAGTTATTAAAAGTCCATGGTCCAGGACTGATCTTGTTCAAGACATTTTATTTGTGTATTGGTCCATTCGTCATTTTTGCTAAGACTTTTTTAGACTTTTTTATATTATCCCAGTTTCACTTTCGCGTTGCTCGCACGTGTGCACCGATCGTGTTTTGTTGTTTGCTTTTTTTTACGATTGATAATATTTATTACATTATTGTTAGCGTATAAAGACCAAGATCACAATGTCAAAACATCAGTGGCGTATCCAAGGGGGGGGGAGAGGGGGGACAAAACCCCCCCCTTTTGAAAAAAAAAGTGTAAATGAGAAAATAAAATAACTACAAATTACCGTCTGACTAAAAGAGGATTTTAGTAGATACAAAGTTGGTTATTTTGATGCTTTAAAAAAAGATTTTCACCAAAAATGACCTTGAAAACTTTTAATCAAAAACAGGATTTTAATAGACCTATATAAAAAGTTGGTGATGCTTCAAAAACGAACAGATTTTCACCAAAATTACCTTGAAGAAGAAAATTTTTCCGGGGGGCCCCCCACTTAGCCTTCGGCACATCTATGAAAAAATTGATAAACCCCCCCCTTTATGAATTCCTGGATACGCCACTGCAAAACATAACATGAGCATTAGCCCATTTCGTAAAAAAGATTCTCTTGTGCAGTGGTTCTCAACCGGTGGGTCGCGACTCCCCAGTGGGTCGCAAGAATGTTCAGGTGGGTCGCGATGAAAGTAAGGATTTTGGTTTATTTGTTCTGCGCGGAGTCAATAGAGATATGTCTGGTGTGCCGTTCGTCCGGTCGATGTTATTATTTTTTTTAAAATTATTTTCTTTCTTTCTTTTTTGTGTCAATGGACAGTAGGAACACAATTTGCAATTATTTCATTTCTAAAGGAAACTGGGTTCAGGACTTCCAGGTGGATGGGTAGAGCAGGTTTGTATTGGAGTTTCCAATAATACACAAGTTGAGATGTCTCTCTTTCGAAGATTCACCCTTTCTTCTTCAAAAAACAAAAATGTTGGTGTCCTCCCGTCTTGGCAGGCCTTGTTTGTAGATTGTTATCTTAAAGCTGTCATCCTATGTCGCATTTGTCGATTGTTAGGTAGTCATGGGGCAGTCTTAGTGAATAACCCCCTCCCCCCCCCCCCCCCCCACCACTAACCATTCAAAAGCTCAAGTTTTACTTGGTATGTACAAACATCACAGTAGTCATTCTGAAACAGCAGAGGAATTCAGTTGGTGTTTTACTGGGAGTGACAACAACCGTGAACATGTTGAGTAAATTCGGGTTTACCTCGCAAAAGCATAAAGACAGTGAATCGGTGACGGAATTAGAAACAAAAAAGTAAAACAAAAGTGTTAAACATAGGAAATACGAATGCATCATATATTACATTCGGATATACAGTTTCAAGTGACAGTCAGCTGCCTTTGTTTGTTGTTTGTGGTAAAACACTCAGCAATGAGTCTATGATCGACAAACTCATTGATGAGTGTCAGCTTCAAGCTCACCACTAACCACATCAACAAATTTGTAAGTCATTATCTTCATTATTATTTGTTTCATATTAATCTTTATTATTGTTTTGGCTTCTGCCTTTGTTATTAGTGGTGGTAGTGGTGGTGGTAATTGTTAATTATTTAAAACTGTACCAACAGATATCAGTAAATAAGCACAAATTGTCTTATTAACTTGAAATTTGCAAAATACTGCCTAAAAGCGGGATATAAAACAAAGATAGTTAGGCCCTAAAAGTGACAATGTACTATTTTTTTTAAAATTTACACTTTAGTTTGAAAAGTACGACTTAAAATAAGTGATTGGGTCGCACATAATATGGAAGCTTCCAAGGGGGTCGTCGGACCTAAAAGGTTGAGAACCACTGCTCTAGTGTCATGCGTGTGAATAATAAAACTTGAACTGTCAATACAATACATATGTATATAGACTAGACTAGGACTGACTAGACCTTCACACTAGAAGGCCATCGTAATTTTTATTTCAACTATACGCATTATTTGTTACCATAGTTACTATGGCATGGTATAAACACATAAACATGAACAAAAACAAAATCCTAAAACAGGCATGCGAGTTAAAGAATCGCCAAATTTGTCTATCATAGTTCGGGTTGTAAAGTATCAAGTTGAAACTATTATGTCTATACTTGTAGAGTAGTTGATTACCGTTACACATAATGACTGTAAATAGCAATAACACACTAGCTTGGATTAGTTTTTACACGACTGATGTAATGTTTAAACTATGATTTCCCAATATTGAGTATATATTTTATCCTTCGTTTTCTGCAATATTTTACGGTAATACCAAACATTTATATGATTTATGTTGTGTGTTCCTGATTAAGAAATGTACAGACGAATAAGGTTCTGCCAGGTTCAGTTGAACAAGTACATTGCGGCTTATTTCACGACGTTTTATTTGACGTTTATACTTTTTCGTCTCCATTGAATCTCCATTGAAACACGCGCTAGCCGCTGACCGGCCGTAGCAGCTAAAACCAAGGGCTCTAGGGACACGGGCGGCCGCTAGGGGCGTATCGCTTGTCTGCGGTGGCGAATATGTTGGTACAAAAATTTCAGTTGAAATATTCATTTTCTGATACCAAAAAAGCGAGGGTCGACATTTGTGTCACATCCAGATTTGCCGCAACTTTACGACACAGTCTGCTAGCGCAACTATCTTTGAGCATTTGGTATGGATTTGACCAAGTCCACCATTTTTAACGAGACGCAACTTTGCGTCATTAAATTTTTGTGCTTGCTTGAGGGGGTTAGTTGATTAAGATATCTTTACGGTAGGAAAAGTGAAGAGTTACCTGCGATGTATTTAACCATTTTTTCCTTTGAAAACACACTAAAAAACCCTTAACGCAGTAATTTTAAATGATTTTTAAATAGGTGCACACAAGTGTTACACAAAACAACAGTCGCTAACAACACGTAACAAACAACCAATGCAAGTGAACCAACTAGGCTAGGCCCTTACACGGATTCCAAACAAAATGCTGCACAACTAAATGGGGGGCATACCAAGGATTTGCCCCTGGACCCCAACAACAAAGCACAACCAAGCATTCCGCTATCGCTGAGTGATTCTTCACAATTACCCATCTTTACATTTACTGGTTCTCAAATTAACTCTGTTGTTCTCTGTTTTCAGGGACTACTCCATTCTCGTTGTGTTGTTCTTTGTGACTAACGTGTGCAACAATTATGCCTTCAACTTTAACATACCAATGCCACTGCACATGATATTCCGGGCGGTAAGTTGAGCCGCATAATAAATTGTCACCGATGTGGGAGTGGGTGTGTTTTTGTTTCAAGAAACATTGGGTAAAACTAACTTTAAAATCATCATAAAGTCTTAATTATTACCTATAAAATGTAAATAGTAAAATGAAATCGGCCTAACCACTGGTTTTGCCTCCAGCAACTAAATTTCTTGTCATAGGCCTCGTTTTAACTTCCCACCCACTCCATGGGCGGTCTCAACAAAAGACCCGTCTGTATCACAGCCGTGATGTTTTTTGTCCCAGAGTGAATCGGTTTTTAAACTGAGAAGCTGCACCATCACTCCATAAATGAATTTTTTTATTTCCATACCCACTGTAGATTTAAAATGGTCCAAATCTCATAAGAAGGATTACTCAACAACAACAGTCTAGAACAGGTAGTTTAGGCTAGGGATGACATGGCAGGATCGATTAATCGATTCCTGTCTGCATCGATTCCAAATTGGAGGAATCGATTACTCACTAGACAGTTTAAACCAAGTTTAAACGTTCGCGCGTTGTGTTTTGGGGCGTGGCAGAGCGGTCCCCCTTATGTCCCTCCCTCTCCCGCCAGACGCCGATCGTACACAAAGGCAGGCCAGGAGGCAGTACGGTCAACAGACGACGACCCAACGTTGCGAAATACATCGCTCCGTGGCGTGAGGACTATGTCATCACGGGCTCCGCGGAAAACGACCACGGAAATATCTCCGCGTATCACGGGATCCGTGGAAAATGACCAAAATAACTGTGCATACAATTTTAAAGTTTTCTCTTGGGAATCGATTCCGAATCGATTCTTAGGTCACAATGATCGATTCCAATTTTTTGGAATCGATGTCATCCCTAGTTTAGGCCAAGTGCAACAATGTTACCAACTCACCTCTTACCAATAATTGCTGCTGTTTTTGGCTGTTGTTGTTATTTCGGAAGGGATATATCAACTTGTCCCCTCCGCAATCGATTTTAATTGATCATTAATTGGATTGTTTTGTAACATAGGGGGCCTATGTAAAATATATATTTGGCAATTTGTTCATATTGCTGTTTTGTGTTTGCATATGACAGAAATTGGACTTGAAAGTAAAAGTTACAAAGTAATAAAATAAGCCTAAATTTTGTTTTGAAGGGGACTAGTTTTATTGATAAGGCATTAATGTAGGCCTTGATAAAGGTAGATAGCTACAACTAGTGGTGATAGTTATCATGTCCCTAAGGTAAAACAAGTTCACTTTCATATATATATTTAGCGGGGTTACTAGTTTAACTTAATCCAGAATGTGATGTCCCTCTGCAACAACATTTTTTGCTCTAGTATTTTTGGTACTTGTTCATTAACGGGACCCCCCCCCCCCCAAAGAAATGTAAAAATTCAGTGAAAACATTTCATTAGACAATCACAACTACTACATCTACTCCATCTGAGTTTCGGGAGGCCTGGAAAAAACAATTATTTCGAACGAAGCCTCGAAAACATCCTTTCCGTCTACATACTTGCGCCAGGTGTGACACGGCCTACGCCAACATGGCGGACAGTACCAACCTTTTTCACTAAAATACTCCACCTACAAAACCTTAAACGTCTCTAGTATTTTAAATATAAAGGACTTTCAAGGGAAAAGTACTTTCATTTGAAATAGTGACGTTAACGGTTTTGCCGTTTTGAAGGTTCATTTGGTGTCCGTGAACATCAATGTCATCTGCACGGCGACGACTGCTCTCATGTAGCCTACGCGTTCCAATGGACTGTACTCGCCTTAGTCACTTTGAACGAAACACCTACAAAACCGTTAACGTCGCTATTTTAAATATAAAGGACTTTCAACGGAAAAGTACTTCGTTTGAAATTGCGACATTAAAGGTTTTGAAGGTTCATTTGGTGTCCGTGAATGTCAATGCCATCTGCACGGCGACGACTGCTCTTATGTAGGCCTACGCGTTCCAATGGACTGTACTTGTCAGGAACGTTGAACGTGTGAGTCAAGTTCAACTCCTCGCAAGTTGCAATTATTCATTGTGAATAGAAATAAGTAAAAAAACAACAATGGGGGGGGGGGACCAATTAACAAAAAATTGAGGGGGGTCCCGTTAATGAACAAGTACCGTATTTTTAAACGCGTGTAAAAATTCAATGGCATAAGTATTTTACATAAATCCACTAATTTTTGTGGTTTGGACTTTTAGTAAGTAAATTAAGTTATGTATTGGAATAATATTTTTTTTTTTTTTATTATTATTATTATTATTATTATTATTATTATTATTTTATTCCAACATGACATACAATCACTGCTGGAGGTAAGAAATTAGAGTATAGCCCCATAACACAAAGTGTCTTACCACCAGGACAATATACACAATACAATAATAGAATATACAAAACACATTCAACAATATAAAACACATAATAACAATATACTCAATCTCAATATTAGAAAAACACAAAATATCACAAAAAATTACTCATAGATAACACACATAAATGTAATATAAAATGATGGCAAGTGTGAATGTGAATATGAGTGTATGTGTACATGTGAGTGAGTGGTATTCGTGTTAACTGGTATGATCTTGACTGTTCATTAAAGTTATTCTAAGGTCTCTCCGAAATTTATGAAAATCTTGTTCTGTGCGGACCTCATAAGACAGAGCATTCCAATCTCTAACAGATCGACAGAAAAAAACCTTGCTGTCAACTTTAAATTTATGTGTAAAGGTTGACACTAATTGTGACCATCACCAAATGGTAGGCCTCATAGAACGTATCAACATTAACTATCTAAGCAGGCCTACTCTAATATTGAATGGCAGTACCCAGAAAATAGAACCAGTAGTCACTTCTATGATGCAAGAACATATAAAAATACTCTTTCTTTGTATAGTAAGATATTGAGTAGTCGTAACTCTTCACCTAACCCATTCTTATTCAAAGACGTGAATAAATTATGTTAATGAGTATTTTTTTTCAATTGATAGCATGGTACCTATTCATCTTGAAGCGTAGTGTTAAGTAGTAGCAAGGTTATTTCATTTCCCTACTTGTCAATACTCGTTGACATATGCCCTAGCTATTATACCCAACAGCGAACTGAATTAAAATAATTATATAAATTATAATCCATTGTAGAAAAGCATATTTCTTGCTATAGGGTCTACAGTAAACCCCTTTTATTTATAGCAATGTTTACATCTTAATTAAGACAATTTGAACTTTCAAAGGGAACAATTTTTTATCAATTCGGATTCCTGCCAATGACTTTGCAGGTCACAAAGCAAGATCAAATTAAATCAAAAGTCTTTTGTGTTTAAAGTTTTAAGTTAAAATTTTTAATGTTATGATGGTTAGTTAGGGGTGTGCTATTACCCAAAATTTTGAGTCGAGTTGAGTAGGCCTACTTGGTATTGAACTTGGACTAAAAAATTTGCTACTCAAACTTGAGTATTATAAAAAAGTACTCGGACCAGACTTTTACTAAAAAATAAAGACTCGCACACCCCTCTAATTGATGTAATAAATTTGTTAATAATATATTATCTGTGTTTGTACTGTAAAATGTTATGTAATAGATGTTTTGTACACAAAAATTGTAGTTTATCGCAAAATAAAGTCATTATTATGATTATGACTTTTTTGAAAATATTATATTTGTGTATGCCACAAGGGTTTCTGATAGGAAAAAAATGTTTATTGTTTTTGTGTAGGCCTATTCTAATTTGGTTCAATGACATAAAACAAAAATTACATCAGCATTGGCAAACTTGCCTTTTAAGTTTTAACTGAGAGGCTAATATGTAGTAAACATTTTGCAACACTGGTTTTTGGAGCCTGTTATTTTCCTACAACATGTTGATTCTGTTTTCTCGTGTTCTCGTAACACGGCATTATTATGTGAACAACATTTACTTTCCAGGGTTCCTTGATTGCTAATATGATAATGGGGATAATAATACTCCGTAAGAAGTACACATTATCGAAGCATTTATCGGTAATGATGATAACTGGAGGCATTGTTTTATGCACCATTGTCTCTGGAAACGATGTGGTAAGTTTTCTATATAGAGCTAGTTGTCATTCTAGCATACCCATGCTCACACAGACGTATTTGTGCGCACTCACACACACACTAATACTTAATTTAATTTTCTAACGGTATCATATTCTTATGATATTTTGTAGTTAAAAATGTTGAAATCTAGATAAGATAATTTATTCACCAGTGTTTACTTGTACATTATTGGTTTTGTCATTTGCTTTACAATATATTGTGTTCCATTATGATACAGACTTGCAATAGTAAGTGATGATCCAACCAAATACAAAAATTTGTAAAAAAAAACGGCAGCCAAGCTCTCCTTCAAAAGTCTTCGGCTGTGAATGCTTTTTTTATCATAATCATAATCATAAATCATAATCATAAAAAAAATTCTAGGCCATGAACAAATTCAATGGCCAAGCCATTTTTTTTTTATTTCGAGTTTAAAAATTTTACTTTTTTACCACAAAAATCGTTGGCTTGGCGCTCGTCAACAGGCGAAATGATCTTACTTATTTTCAAAGCGAAACTAGGGAGAAAGAATAAAAAGCTTGGCTCAACTTCTACATCTCACAGCATTCACCGCCGAAGACTTTTGAAGGAGAGCTTGGCTGCTGTTTTTTTACAATTTTTTTATTTGGTTGGATATTACATCTTTTTGTTGTTCGTTTGCTATCAAGGTGTGAATGATGGACTTTGAATGATTAAATTTGTTAAGTTTAAAGTTGTTTTTTGACATTTTTGGGCCCACGGTCCCCCCAAAGATACCCCTTGTGTTTTAAGCACTAGATATTTATAATGGTTAAGAGCATGTTTAATTTCAAGCTTGTACAAATTACTACGCCTGAGTAATTACGCGTTTTGATTTTGATTTTGATTTTCCCCGGTCCCGATTGCCCGGTTTTGGTTATATGAGGTACATCTGAGTGTGGCCCAAGTTTCAAAGTTCTAAGATGAACCGTTTTCTCAGTATAGCGTATTATTCATAAGAGTACGGAATTACCTACTTTTGATAATTTTGATTTTCTCCGGTACCCGTTACCCAATTTTGCTTGAGAGATATCAAAATGTATTCCACGTTTGAAACATCTCAGTTGTAGCGTTTTCTTTGAATGATTCATTTCTTAAAGTTCAGATATGTTTTTTGTCATTTTTGGGCCCATGGTCATCCCCAAATTTAGCCCCTTGTGTTTTGGACGCAAGATATTTATAGTGGTTAGTAGCATGTTTAATTTCAAGTTTGTACAAATTACCACGCCTTGGTAATTACGCGTTTTGATTATCATCCAAATTTTGATTTTCTCTGGTCCCTGTTACCCGGTTTTGGTTTTGAAAGCAAAAGTCACTGCGTCTGAAATACATCTAAATGTGGTCCAAGTTTCATAGTTCTAAGATTTACCGTTTTCTCTGTAGGCTAAATTAATCTCCGCAGAGAACTCCTAGCCAGCCAGCCACCAGCCACCCACCCACCCAGCCACCCACCCACCCACCAGCCAGCCGAAAGGAATTTGACGATGTTGAGAGCCTTTTTTAACACAGAACGAGTTGTCGGATCGGGTTGATTTTTTTTTTGTATGTCATGGACCACATACCAGGTCATATACCGAGTTTCAAGATTGCAACTCTTTCGGGGCGGCGTGTGCAGATAGCTGAAAACCCCCCAACTCTGGTAGCTGTATACAGGGCTGGAGTTGGTGTCGCCTAAGCAGTAGGTTGTACACAGTACCAGGAGCAGGCGGTAATTATGTTATCCCACCCAGTCATTACATCCTAGTTTATCTTCTTCTTTTTGTTGGCCAGTAGTCAATAATAAGTGGATTGCTTTGCTTTGAAATAAAATTGCAACTCCAGTCATTAGACTGTGTCTGAGCCTAAAGTTTCAATGCACACATTTTTTCTCGCCCCAACCAATGCTGATGAAGTTGTTTACATGATCAACAATAAATTGAGTTTAATCAAAAGTTTGGGCTATGACAACATCTCTTCTAAAGCAGTAATAGCAGCTAAAGAAATTCTAGCGCCACATCTCGCCAACATTATAAACAAATCATTCGTCTTCTTCTTCTTCTTCTTCTTCTTCTTCTTCTTCTTCTTCTTCTTCTTCTTCTTCTTCTTCTTCTTCTTCTTCTTCTTCTTCTTCTTTTCATATGCCAACAATTGACATTATTCATGTCATCATGTGTTTTCTAGTTAGCCAGTAGAGATAGGACTCCTGTTCGCTCCGATCCATGTCATTTGGCATTTTGTCGCGTTCAAGCTTTATATATGTACATTGAAAAAGATGTTTCCTGTCTTGTTCCCCAGCTCCACACATCCGACAGACACTAGATTCAAAAATTCCAAATCTATGGAGGTGCTTTCCGAGTAGGTAGTGTCCTGTTTGAAGCAGGAATTGAGCTGTCTCTATTTTTCTACTGTAGCACTTACGTTTACCAGTCGGCCTCATTCTAGTGTAATCTTCCCACAGTTTATTCTGCCCCCTCTCTTGCCATTCCTTACGGACTGCTTTGTCTGTCGACGCATGCAGGTGAGATTTGAGAGATTTATGTGACAGTTTTTCACTTTCTTGTTGCTTTTTGCTACCTTGTTTGGCTAGGTAGTCGGCCTTCTCATTACCATATATGCCACAGTGGGCCGGTATCCATTGTAGCACAATTTTGTTCCCATCATTCATGAGTCGTAGAATCTGTAGTTTACATTGTCTAATTTCGGGTTCTGTTTCCTCCCTATTTGCAATGGCTGCAATGGCAGTCTTGGAGTCGGATAGGATCACAATTTTCCGGTTTTCAGATTTTGATAGTTTCAATAGTGCTTCAACTATTGCTCGGATTTCTCCATCATAATTGCTTCCATTAGCTCCACTTGGGTAGGAAGCCTCAAATTCTCGGCTGTATATCCCTGCGCCCGCATTTCCTTCCCCTGGGGATGCTGATCCATCTGTATACAGATGTAGCCATTCATTTTCTGGGTATTTCTGGCGAATGTATGCCAATGTCAATTTCTTTAGTTGAACCAATGAGTGGTTGTTTTTCTTACCGTCGATGTCAGGTATTGTCAATGCATGTGGGATTTCTAACAATGCAACATTTATGTTTGGTGGTAGGAGGTCTTGTCTATTGTTAATTGCCTCATTCCCAATTAAATGCTCATTTATTTGTCGTGCCTTCGTTATGAATGTTACATGGGTTTTATGTTTTTCACATGGTTCTTTATCCCAGTAGTTCTGATCCAGTCTTACCAGTTTTTCATATAGGATCCCTGCAGCTTCATTTTGTCTGGCCTCTAGGGGTGGAATATTGGCCTTTGCTTCCATAGCTACTATAGGTGTGGTTTTAACACCTCCAGTAACTATTCTGAGTGCAGAATTTTGGACCCTATTTAGAGATTGTAGTGCATTTTTAGGGGCTTTTGTTATGATTGCATTACCATATTCAAGCAGTGGTCTCACATAGGTTTTATATGTGGTAGATAATGTGTTCTCTGTTGCCCCCCAGGTAACACCTGCAACTCTTTTTAACAGGTTTAATTGCTTCCTTCCTGCTGCTTGTATTTTTTCAATATGCTTGGTCATTGTCATTTTTTGATCCATAGTTACACCTAGGTATACTGGGTTATCTTCTTTCTGTAACGGGTTTGTTCTGTACTTGAGTAAAAATGTTGGTTCACTTCGTCCCGTAGTGTGGTAGTCGTACACGGTCTTTTTTTCGTTAACTATCATTGCATTCTTTTCTGTCCATTCTTCCAGAGCTTTAAGGGCTTTATTCATTTCAATTTCAATCTTATCTTTATCTCTACCACTGTACCACAGCACAGGGATATTCCCTTCAAAGCTGAAGATGGTGAGGGTGGTGCCAATTTTTAAAGCAGGGAGTAGAGCTGATGTTTCTAATTACCGTCCAGTCTCTATTCTACCAACGTTTTCTAAAATATTAGAACACATTGTCAAAAAAAGACTGGAAAATTTCCTAGAGAAAACAAATTTTTTCTACTCCCGCCAATATGGTTTCCGCAAAAACTCGAATACCACAACTGCAGCTACGGACCTAATAACTGACATACAATCTCAACTAGACAAAGGAAACTACACTGCTGGTGTTTTCTTAGACCTTAGCAAGGCCTTCGATACTGTTAATCACAACATACTGCTGGACAAACTGGAAGCAGCAGGGATACGAGGCTTACCACTAGAATGGTTCCGAAGCTTTCTCTCTAATAGGAGTCAATTTGTTAGCCTATCCAACACCCACAGCAAACACAAGGAAATCTCAATTGGTGTGCCCCAAGGGTTAGTTCTTGGACCAATCCTTTTTCTTGTATATATAAATAACATAGGAAATTTGAAACTGAAAGGTATCTTAAGGCTGTTTGCGGATGACTCATCCATTTTTTATTTTGGTCCTATTCTCCGAAGCCTTCTGGACGATATGCAACATGACCTTAATCTACTGTCTAATCTTATCAAAATAAATAAGCTTACCCTTAATGCCAATAAGACCAACTATATGATCATCTTAACTATTCAGAAAAATAGAACACACAATAGCATAGCATCAATCGACGGCATTCAAATTTCTGAGGTAAATTTGGTCAAATTTCTACTGATAAACACCTCAAATGGGATGTTCACATCTCTAACATCTCAAAAAAAATATCTCCTGTCGTAGGTATTCTCTACAAAATGTCCACCTGCATCCCTCAGTCCGTAAGAAGGGTTATCTATTTCTCCTTCATACATTCACACTTCAAATATTTAAATATTATATGGGGTAATGCTTATCAGATACATCTACATAAGCTGAAAGTCTTACAAAACAAATCAATCAAGAATATATATATCCTATCCTACCATTTCGAACACCCACAGTTTCACTTTATAAAAGCTATAACATACTCTGCATTGAACACATAAACCAATACGAAAACTGTATCATGATACAGAAATATATCCATGGACTTATTTACACAACTACAACAAAATCATAACTATAATACACGGACCAGAGGGAACCCGCTAAACTCAAAAAATATATTTCATTCAGGCTAACTAGTAATGAATTTAGCAATTAACAGAAAAATTATTGGGGCCACCATGACCTCCCAAAAAATTGTCAAACATGACATTTTTCGAGCTAGGTCCCATCGGCAAAAATCTCCCATAAGAAATAACATGGGGACGATCTTTATGCCCCGTGACCTTGGAGGATTTTGATCCAAAAAAATATTGGCCATTATTGACATATTCGACAGCCTTTTCTGTAAATTTTCTATATTTTGTTTTGTAATTTGGGCAAGTAGTTGGGTCAAAATATGCTGATTACCAAGATGGGGTGTGATTTTGGAACGCATATTTTTGCGTGTTTGAGGGTATATTTGGGCACAGTTTCAAGACACGATGTTATAAAGGGGCATTTTAGATTGGTACTATGCTCTAGTATCTATGTGGACCAAAAAAGAAGCAGGTTAAAGCCGATTTAGGAAAATTTCCAAAACACTAATTTTCGCCAATTTTTGGATCAAAAAATTAAAAGATTCGTGTTAAATCACAGTTACAAGATATAATTTTTTAAACGGTCATTTTAAGTGTAGTATTGTGCTATAGACCACGTGGTAAAAAATAATTTTTGGGGTTTTTAGCCCCTTTAATCCTGTGCACACAAACTATGGCAAGAACTCAATTCACTTCAGAGGCTACCAAATTTACAACAATCTCCCAGACTGCATTAAACAGCTAAATATTAAACTAGGTATTGCAACTTTCAAAATTAAACTGAAAGAGTGGCTAATGAAATAAAATGAAATATCATAAAAAATTTAAATATCACAAAATAATATATCACACCAGTAAACAGCTTTAGGATAGAAAAATTTAAGTTTATATAAATCTAAATGGCATCTTCTATGTCTTCTCATTAATCTTTTTTATGTATACTTATTCATTAAGGCCTAGTTTTAGTCTTTGTGTAAGGTAAGGAAACATCTCAAATGTCAAAACAAACCTGAAAGAATTAACAGTAAAGCAATAGGTATAATGATAATCATACGAATTCGAAAGAAAATATTCAAAATAATTATATTAATTTCATTTAAACTAATCTCATGTTAATGCATCTATATTTAGGAACAATTAACCATTAGGTACTCTGAATGTTCTCTAGTAGAATTAAGTATTAGTCCTAGTTTTAGTTTTAGGCATCTTAGTTTTAGTCTTACAAAAGGGTATTGTCTGAAATCTACACATAGCCTACCCTACCCTCCATCCAAAACAAATTGTACAATCCTACAGCAAAAGCCCCCTCCAGCGAGACACTAGTCTCTTTGGGGGCTAATAAACATAGTTGTAATTTCAATGTATGTTCTAAAAATAAATAGATTTTGACTTGATTTGATTTGATAATTAGGGTTGGGATTCGCTTTGATTATAAATTCGTAATCGATGTCAAACCAATAATTTTGACATCACATCGAAAAATATTTGACATCAAAATTATTTTTGACATCAATTTTAAAAAAAAATGTTTTTTAAAAAGATTTTTTTTAGTTTTTTCTCTTTTTTAAAATGTAAAAATAGTTAATGTTATGATGCAAAAAGTAAAATATATATAGTTTTTACATAGTTTTTTCAAAAAAAAAAAATAATTTTCTAAAATATTTTTTCTAAGATCCCAAATCGATGTTGAATCGACAGCCAATTTTGCTTCGACATCGATGTCGAATTGAGTAATCGATGTCAAGTCCCAACCCTATTAATTATTGTTTATTGAAAAATACTAACAAGATACACTGTTACATGATGAGAGACAGAAGTGACACAGGCAAGAGAACTGTCGCCAACCTTACCATAAAAATATATACAAAAATACGTATAGTCCATTTTATGGTCAGCTGAGAGTAGCTGATTTGGCATTGCTTCCAAATGCAGAACAGTTTGGCTAGCCCCAACTTTCTTTGTGTCTCTTAATAGGGGTTCCAGCTAGTTCGAGTCCTTGTGTTATTGTTGTCTGTTCGCTGATCCCTTCCTTCGTTCAATGGCCATGTTGTAAAATACCTTTTCTATCATAAAGTTTATTGAGGTCTGACAACGATTTTACCCTACCCAGCTCAGAGCCACATCCACAACTAATAAAATATTAAAACTAAAATTAAAAAGAATTAAATTCATATTCATATCATACCATATTCTACAACAAGTGGAACACATTTACGTTGATTTCACACTAACGCACGTGCGTTCGAATCCCGCGTAAAAGACCTTTTTATTTCGTCATTGACTCAATAATGACATATTTTATTATTTATAACCGATGTTAAACAGTAAAAGACGGAATTCACAAATAAATACGAACAATCTTATAGTTATATTATCAAAAAACTTTTGCCACGGTAACATTGCTTATAATTTGCATCGAATGTGTGTGGGGGGGGGGGAGGGGGGGGGTATCTTGGGAGAAACGTGGTCAAAACGTGGTAGATTGCGAACAAATGTTTTGTCACCATCTTATCATAATTTGGACGGTTCCTTTCTTATTGTGGAAAATAGTAACCAGCAACATATTATTGTTCTTATACCAAATCCAAAGAAGTAAAAAGAAAACACGACCTGTACCGGGGTTTAAACCCGGAACCATCGGCATAGGAAACATGAATAAACCAACTTTACAAACCCGTCACAATACTGAGATTGACCCGTATTCATGACCGTCCTTTGTCCGCCGATACACCTTTGTCTGCTTTGTTATTGTCTTCCTCTTGTGCATGTTATTTCCATTATCAAGCAAGTTACTATAAACTGGAAGCATAGACGATAAAAGTTCTTTATTTAATTCACGGAGCTAAAAAGCCTATTATACATCCGAAAGTTGTGAACATCATGACCACCCTGACTGTGGCTTGCTTTCATATGAATTTATGTTTAATTTCTCTGCTTCAAATGCAAAATATCGTGGGTTGGTGTCGGTGGGTGCCGACAGGGCTTAACATTAAAAACGCTTTAACATATCAATATGTATACAGGATCTGTATATCTGTAGCTGTGTTTTTGTATGTACATGTTGTGTTGTTACTGTATACTTTTATCTTTATTTTTATATTATTGTTAGACGACACAATCTACAATGATTTGTATTTTGTATTACTTATGTATTAACAATGGTGACTGTCCAGAAATAAATTAAAATTCATTCCTGACCTGACCCCACTGAAAATCAGTTTCGAGAATAGCACCGAGAAATTCTCATAGAGCAGACTCTAAATTCGAATTTATTTATTTAACTTAATTTAATATTCAATATCGATAGGTCATTTGCCACTACTCCGCGAGTACATGCCACACAACTATATAAATGTTACACAGGGACTGCTACAACATGCATTTCAGAAATATATTATTAAACGATAGTTTTACGAAATGATATGGTAATTTAGGAATACCATTAATGCAGGTCAAGAACCCACCACATTTTAAATTATATATTTTATTGCCTCCCCCCTTCCACTGAACACCACATCTCAGAGCCTTACCACCCCCCATTCAACATTTACGAGCTACTCTAGGGGATGTCCAACATCGGCTGGGGAAAGGAACCGGCTTTCGTAGCCTGAGGCACTCTCAGTTCGCTGTGGAATGCACTATAGCTGCCAACATACAAGGACTTGGGTTATGCAACATCATAGATTCCAACACCGTCACTTAAACTAAGTAGGCCTACTTGTACTGTATTATGGACCATACATTGATTAAAGAAGTATGGACATGCACAAAAAAATCAAATAACACCTAGGCCCTTCAAACAAAATTTTTGCTTGTTCTTCGGCAGAGCCTTGGTGAAAACATCAGCTAACATTTCCTGACCAGATAGATGAGACACCTTCACCATGTGGCTCGTTGGTCTTGTAGTTAGCCTACCTGCTTCCAATGCAGAAGGTTCAGGGTTCGATTCCCGCTAAAGTCAGAAGTTTTTTAACTTCTGATTTGGACTTAAGTCCATCAGTTCTTGTCTTGGAAATTTGTAAACGGTGACTTTGGAGCCGTCCTAGCAACGAAGCACATAATAAATTCAGAGTTGTTCTGAATCGGACTTGTTGATTCTGGCGTTGATCTGCGGGTGTTCGCACTGTCCATACCACTGATTGCTATATTTCCTATTAAAAATATCGATCTTTGGTTGGTTATCGTTCACTCGTCGATTGCGTCGGGGCCTGCAGGGTTGGCTTGGTCGCTTTGGTTTACTGTCCCCCACTGAAAATCAGTTATGTGACTGAGTGGATAGACTCGAAATATAAATTTATTTATTTATATATTTATTGAATGAGCGAAGCAAAGACTTCAAATTTCACTGAACCCCCCAAAAAAATTTTGCTCGGGTGTTTTTTCCTCTTTTTTTCTCGATCGTTTGTTTTTCTGTTTGTTTGTTCGCGCTCTACCGGGCAAACGGCATAGGGGACCTTCGTTTTCTCTGAACTTAGACTTGCCACGTTTTTGGGTATAATCGAAGAAATATTTCTCATGAATATCATACTATTAACCCCTTAACTGTGGAATTTATTTTCAGAAGTTGTTCTTCCCCTGTGTATTAAATTTAAGGTAAAATACCCTTATTTATACTTGAGTTGAAACAATCATTACTTTGCCATTTTTGCAAGTATCTCATTTTTTGTTGTTGTATCATCACTGTAATTAATTAAATCATTCAGTTCATCCTCCAAACTATATCTGAATCTAAAATAACAAACATGTTCTGAATATAAACAACCCTTACGCGACGCCACTATGCACAGATGAAGCAATAGGCTCCTATTCCCGTTAGGATAGCCTCAAAAATTCGATCATCTGCCACCAACATAACAGAACGAAAATCACTAGAATGAAGACCTCTGCTGCTGGCGATAATACGCGTATATATACGGCATGCACAGACACACGAAGTGGGAAGTGTTGCGGCGCGTATATTTACGGCATGCACAGTACGGACGCCATTTAGCATGGACGTATATATACGGCATGAACAGCTAAGGGGTTAAGATTTTTTTCGTTTTTTTTCCCTATATTTTCGTGCCATTTGGGCCAATTCTTACCAAACGGGTGGGGCTACAACGTTCATATTATACATGGACATTAAGGTTATGGTGATGTAGTACCCTTTGAAAGAAAAAGTTGAAAAAATTATCCAGATTCCATTGAAATAAAGGTTTTAATGTAAGTTTTTTTAGGTATATAATAACAATTAACAAGTAACAATAGAAACTTGACAACAATCACCTACAATGCATTCAAAAAGCACTTGCAAAAGTAAAGAGATCCCACGCAAACTAAAAACTTACAAAAAAGCTCATCCATCAACGCGACTAAAAAAAGCGTTCGCGAAGCGGCCTAGTACCTAACTTGACCCATGTACGATATAGCATTTTGGATGTATACACCGATAAGGTTGTAAGAAATGATGATATGCGGGCAAAGCTATGAGTGTGGTGCTCTGCTCCCTGGCTCTTGCAAGCAACATCTAGCCTATGTATCAACATGTGTGTTTACAAATATCCTTTTAGCCTGTTTGTATTTCTCTTCTAGCTAGTGATTTCTTGTTTTATTGAGGTTATGTTAAAACTTTTATGCCGACCTACCTATATTATACATATCAATAGTGGAAAACAAATTTGAGATGAATTGTGTAAATTAGCTAAAACCTTTTCTGATATGCTATGAATTAAAATGTGAGATACAAATTAACAGCCTTATAGGGATGGGAAAAAGCGTTTAATTTCCTAAACGTTTAACCCCTTGAAATTTTCGTGTTTAAACGTTTAAACGGTTAAGCCCCATTTTCTTTTAAAAAAAAATATATGTATAAATTTTAGGTGGGCGGAGGCCTAGGTTTTTACAACAAAAATCGTAATTTTGTACTTATGACCTGCCGACGAGTAATTGACAACGGTTTTATTATCATACTTGCATTTAATGACCCGGCACTTCCACCATGTATAACAAACAAGATGTCTTAATACAGCCTGGGACCCGGCACCTCCACCAAAATTACGCACTTTTAGAAAATGTTCGGCCTAATTTGTTAGCCTGTGTTTGTGTAGGCTCCAAAAGTGATAAAATAACATTTTGTTTATTAAAAAATATATATACATATATATATATATATATATATATTTTATTATCATGTTTACTCGTTTCTATAAAACTCTAAATGTTTAACTCTACATGCGCGTTTAAACGTTTAAACGAGCCATCCCTACAGCCATATTCTTATCTATAATTTAACCAAAGAGACCCCAACCCGCGCGACAGTTGAGTGGGGTATTCTAGTGTTACTCTCTGGTTGCAGAAAGCCACCCATCCTGCAAACTACGTGGAAGTCGAGCCTCAGTCTGAGATGGAAGTCTACTTCTGGTGGACTGTCGGCATCACTCTGCTCACTGTAGCTCTCTTCATCTCGGCCCGGATGGGAATCTATCAAGAGGAACTCTATGGCAGATATGGAAAACACCCAAGGGAAGCACTCTTTTATACCGTAAGTATAGCTTTACACTCGACTTTAGCCACAGATTGAATAAAGTGGTTTTTATCACTTTGGGGCCTGTCTGCTGAGGGTTATTTGTGCTTAGAAATCTGGGTGTTTCATGTTAAATTACTCCCTGAGTTGCTGTTCCTGATTTTTGGCAAACATTCCGTCCGGGACCGTCAAATAAATCATTTTAATTCTTATTTTTATATTTGGTTCGTATTTAATTCACTTATTATCCAAATTCAATTTAACCAACATTTTTGTCTTATTAAACATTGTTGTTGTAATACTACTGTTTCAAGCCTTACCTAACAAATAACTATGTCTATGCAGGGAGACATAATACGAATGTAAAAATTGTAAAATAAATTGTTGCCGGAGGTTGGCGTTAGGAGCAGTAGAGTTTAGGAATGAATGTTGTTGTTAAGGAAGCCGCATTCACCTTAAAGTCACTTGTTGGTCAAGGCACAGCACAGCTCGGCTTGGTTGGTTCCGACGTCTTGACTTTTCCACTAATAATAATTTTAAACTTATAAACACACGATGTGGTCTACACACCACTGTAGCTCGGCAGTGAATGGGGCGCCTGCCTAGGGCGAATGACGCGAACTTGAACTAACTCACATGATATTAATGACGTAGTTGTCGGACTGGTTTGTACTACAGTTTATATTTGCAGTGCGGCGTAAGGATATGGAAGGGAGGGAAAATACATTCAAAATTCTAATCCTAAACATACCCCCCACCGAAACCAAAGTGAGGTTTCTAACTCCAAAAAAATAATGGAAGAAAGATAAGATTTCTAACCAAGGTAAGTCTATTTCGAAAATATAAAAGAATAAAAACGTCTCAAGGGCTGGGTTCACTCTACGGCTGGTAGTGGACATAGCTTCACTACCGGTCGAGTAACTGTTCCCTGAGATGTGCGAACGGTGGCGACTCGTACCACTTGGTCCGATCCAGGATGGACCTCGATTACTCTCCCCAGTTTCCATTTCAATGGTGGAGATTTTCCGTCATTGATGATGACGAGATCGTTAGGTTTCAAATTTGGTTTGGACAAGGACCATTTCTGACGTTGTTGCAGAGTATGCAGATATTCTGTCTTCCATTTGTTCCAAAATTGTTGGGACGCCTTCTGGATCAGTTGCCAACGAGACAGTCTATTCAATGGAATATCATCAACAATCTCTTCTGGAAGCGAAACTAGTGGAGCTCCGATAAGAAAATGACCCGGAGTCAGCGTATCGAACTCATTGGCATCCGGTGACAGATCAAACAAGGGCCTCGAATTTAGAATAGCTTCTATTTTGCTAAGCAAAGTTGTGAGCTCTTCGAACGTAAGAGCTTGTTCACCTACTACACGGCGCAAGTGATACTTCACTGAGCGTACTCCAGCCTCCCATAACCCACCAAAGTGAGGCGCGGAAGGGGGTTTGAAGTGCCATAGGATGCCTCTAGCAGCAGTTGCGTTAGTGATCTGTTTTGATTCGTCATGCAGATATTTAGATATTCCCAGCAAATATCTATTGGCTCCGACAAAGTTAGTGCCGCAGTCCGAGTATATGGCAGTGCATAACCCACGTCTAGCGACAAATCGGTCCAGAGCAGCAAGAAAAGCAGGAGTTGATAAGTCAGAAACAACTTCTAAATGCACTGCCTTCGTTGCCATGCAAACAAAGAGACACATGTAGCCCTTGGATATCTTAGCATTCCTTCTCTTACTCTCTTTAATGCCAAATGGGCCAGCAAATTCAACTCCCACGTTCAAAAATGGACGTCCTTGTTCCACTCTCGAAGCTGGAAGATCTCCCATGAGAGGCTGGGAGTGGGAGGCCCTCATCTTGTGGCATATGACACACTTTGATAGTCTTGAGCGAATAACTCGGCGAGCTGCAAGTACCCAGAAGTGGCGTTGTAACACACTTTGCAAAGCTCGTGGTCCGATATGCAGGTATGAGCGATGGTAATGGTCGATTATGAGGTTTGTCAAATGGTTCTTCCACGGCAGCAGCAAGGGATGCCGGGATTTGTAGGGTAAAGATGCATTCCGCAGTCGACCTCCTACTCGAATCAAACCTGATGGATCGATGAAGGGATTTAATCGCTGCAAAGAAGGAGAGCACGGTAACTTCTTTGCTAACAACTGGAAATCTTTGCCGAAATGATCTTGCTGAACTTGTTTAATCCATAGTTGGAATGCTTTGCGTAGCTCGGTTAGCGTCAACGTTCCGTGCAAACGCAAACTCACTGATGATTGTGCGTTCCTTGCAAATCTTAAACACCAAGCTGTAACGCGTTGGAGGTTAGTCAGAGTGGAGAATCTCTCCAAAACATCGGACGCAATGGGTGCATTCGTCGTTACCAACATGTTGAATGAAGTTTTGACTTCGGGAATGTCGCAAGGCTGTAGGCATGGTACAGTTGCAATGGGCCATTCTTCTTGTTGGGACGACAACCATATTGGACCCCCCCACCACAAGGGATGAGTGAGTAGCTGTTTTGGAGTTAGCCCTCTGCTGGCGCAGTCAGCTGGGTTATGATGTGTTGAAACATAATTCCATATTGACGGCTCGGTTGCCTCAAGGATCTGGACGACACGGTTAGACACGAATGGTTTCAGCTTAAATGGGGGCGTACGAAGCCACGCCAAGACTGTGGCCGAATCGCAGAAAGCATAGATACCGATACAATTAATCTTGATGCTGAGTATGGGCATGGCATACTGCAACAATTTTGAGAGGAGCACGGCTCCGCACAATTCCAGGCGAGGAATTGAAAGAGTTTTCAATGGCGCTACCTTTGATTTTCCTATTAGCAAGCTTACATTAGTGTTGAAATGAGAATCACATGTGTGAAGGTAGATCACTGCAGAGTAACCTTGTTCCGAGGCATCGCAGAATCCAACTAGGTTGGCTTTTACGTTCGTGGACGAAAATATGAAACGTTCGATTCTTAATTTTGCTAATTCGTCGAGTTGGTTTGCAAACACCATCCACTGGTCGTGAATCGCTTGAGGTATAGGATCGTCCCAACCGAGTCCAAGGGACCACAATTTTTGGATAATGCATTTGGCAGTGAAGACTGCTGGTGTGACCCAACCCAGTGGATCATAGATGCGTGCGAGTACGGACAGTAATGCTCGTTTGGTGTGAACGTCATTTTTCATAGAAACGTTGTATGGAAAATGCGTCCGCCTGTGCATCCCAGTGGATGCCTAGAATTTTCACAACTGAATCGTCAGGAGAAGTCAATGCAAGATAAACCTCCCTGTCTATCAGTGGGACATCATCAAGAATTTCCGGGCAGTTGCTGCTCCATTTCCGCAGTTGGAAACCGCCTGGCTTGAGGAGATCAATAAGTTGATTTTTAAGGAAGAGCGCCTCTTCAATTGAATCTGCTCCAGTCAATAAATCATCAACATAGATGTCCTCTTGAAGGATCTTTGCTGCATCCGGATACTTTGCACCTTCATCTCGAGCTAGCTGATGAAGTGTGTGGCAGATGAGACTCCGTAAGTAACGGTTTTCAATTCGAAACGCTTTATGAGGGAGTCAGATGAACTCCTCCATAAAATATGTTGGAACAGCCTGTGCTCTGGTAAAACAAAGATTTGCCGATACATCTTGCAAATGTCAGCCGAGAATACAACCGGGTGCATTCGGAATTTGAGAATAACATCCGTTATATCGGCTTGAAGCTTTGGTCCTGTATGGAGGATATCGTTGAGCGATCTGTTGCATGAAGCTTTAGCAGATGCGTCAAATACAACACGTAGCTTAGTGGTAGAACTTGACAACTTGAGAACGGGATGATGAGGAATAACAAACTGCGACGAATTAGAAGAAGAGGACACCTCTTCCATGTGTCCCAGCTCTTCATACTCCCGCATGAACTCTGCATAAGGTTTCTGAAGTTCAGGTTGTCGAGTAAGACGACGTTCAAGTTGCTGGAAGCGAGAGAGTGCCCGTGGATAGGAATCGCCTAGTGTAGGTGCATCTTCTTTAAACGGCAAGGGAACCACATACCGTCCAGTGTTATCACGATAATGACATTTAGTAAACAACTCTTCACAATAAATGTCAGCAGGGTCAACGGCTATCTTGGCTTGTGGAGGTTCTTCAACTTCCCACAACCTCCTCATGTTGAACCTCAAGTGAAGAATCAACTGAGGCTAGCAACGTGGTGACAGTGGAAGGCGATCTCGATGGAGAGTCCATCCTACCCATGATGACCCAGCCGTAAATACTAAGAAGGGCTGAAGGATACCCACTAACCTTGGGACCAATGAAGACCTCCGGATATAAGTCGGCACCAAGAAGAAAATCAATAGGTCCGGGAAGATTGAATTGTGGATCAGCCAAAATTAAATGTTTAAATTGGGCGCAGGAAGAAAGAGGAACGTGAATAACAGGCATGTTCGAGGTAATGGTAGACAAAACGATAGCATCTGTCATCAACCTAGGGTGATCCGAATCTCTAGGCTTGATTGTACAACTGACAACTCCCGTGGTTTGGACACATGTCTGACTTAGACCAGCAATGTTACTAGGTGAGCGAGAAACAGGCAGCCCAAGACGTTTAGCACAACTTGAGGTGATGAACGACGACTGAGCTCCTGAATCAATTAGAACTCTTACCGGTTGGTAAGAACCAAAATTGTCCTTGCAGTGAACAACAGCTGTACCTAACAACACAGGGGTGGAGGCTACCGGAGTGGCGAGGGCATGGCACGATGTACTCGTCGAGGTTGATGACCTCCCTGTGTCAGAACTTGAAGGTGATACAACATTTGGGTCATGTTGTGTTTGGCTACTAGAATGCAGTAGCGTGTTATGACGATAGTTGCATTTTAAACACGACGTGTTTGAAGGACATTGCATTATCATGTGCGTGTTTTTTAAGCAATTGAAACATAAACATAAAGATCGCACTCGATCGTGGCGTCGACTAGGATCAAGAGCTAAAAACTCAGGACATTTATAGATAGAATGTTGTTGCTTGCAGCACGGGCAAGATTTGGTAGTGGGTTGAACAGCCGCCACGAATGAACGACCGTGAACAACTTTATTATCAAATGAATGTGATGGCCGGCTAGATTGCGTAGGCTTCACAGAGGGAGACTTATAGGAAGTCTTGTCAATGTTAGATAGTTCAAGGACTTTAACATGACCTTGAATAAACTTCATCAAACTGTCATAACTTGGTTTGTCCGTCAATTGCAATTGCATCTCAAACAGCTTCCGAGTTGGTCGGTCCAAGTTGTGTAATGCTATGTATAATAATACAAAGTCACCTAAGTCAGGAATGTTTAGGTGACGAAGGGCTACGACGCACTCTTGAAAAGTTTCTAGAAATGAGTTTAGTCCCGATAAAGACTCAGAGGTGAGTGCTTTAAACTCAAACATTTTGTCTAGATATTTAGTGGCAAGGACTCGTTTGTTGTGGTATTTCTCTATTAGAGCTTGCCAAACAATTACGTAATTAGCATCTGTAATAGGCAGACTCAATACAATGCTTGTAGCCGGTCCGCTTACTAACGTGATAAGGTATTGGAATCGCTCTATGTTCGTAAGTGACTCATTGTCATGGATTAAGCAGCGATAAGTATCGTAAAATGACACCCAATGTTGATAGCTGCCATCAAACGTAGGAATATTTATTTTGGGTAAACGAGGGGTGTGCCTGGCATCCCTAGCTGATGTTGCAGTTTCCGTAGTCTTAAGTGACTCTGCAAATGCCTTTACCTCATAATAAATATCGTCGAATGATTCTAAGACTTTCGAGTCAACAACAGTCTCAGAATCAAGAAGTAATTGAGTTTCAACGATTTCTGCGTGGATTTTGGTGAATTCTTCGGAAATGTTATCGATGTGTTCAAATCTCACTTGAAGGTTGTTACTTTGGCTGCGTTTCCTGGTATTTCCTTAGTTAGGTCAAAGAGCGTTTGAAGCTTACGGAATTCTCGTTGTTTACGTACATCGAGACTGGCTAATTTATTTTCAAGTTTAGTTTTGAGTGCTTTCTCGGCCATAGTTAAAAGTGACAGGACAACTTACGTAGGACACTAAATACAAAACAAAAGCGATAGCCCTGGCGCTAGATCGCCTATCAAAAAGAGTGGAATAGAATCAAGACAAAAAATTAACAAACCTAAATCAAAATGCTAGACTAACGAACCTGATCGGGCCTACGGAGGACCAGAACTATGTCTATGCAGGGAGACATAATACGAATGTAAAAATTGTAAAGAAATTGTCGCCGGAGGTTGGCGTTAGGAGCAGTAGAGTTTAGGAATGAATGTTGTTGTTTAGGAAGCCGCACTCACCTTAAAGTCACTTGTTGGTCAAGGCACAGCACAGCTCGGCTTGGTTGGTTCCGACGTCTTGACTTTTCCACTAATAATAATTTTAAACTTATAAACACACGATGTGGTCTACACACCACTGTAGCTCGGCAGTGAATGGGGTGCCTGCCTAGGGCGAATGACGCGAACTTGAACTAACTCACATGATATTAATGACGTAGTTGTCGGACTGGTTTGTACTACAGTTTATATTTGCAGTGCGGCGTAAGGATATGGAAGGGAGGGAAAATAGATTCAAAATTCTAATCCTAAACAACAATAGTTCTTTATCGTGTCAGCATTTATGTAGGCCTAATTAGATTTATTTAGTTGTCCTCCTTTGTAAATTAGCTACAGACTATCCTAGGTTTAGGTTTAGACTGTTTGAGTAAATTAGCCATTTAGCATAGGTAGGCCTAGTTTATAGGAATACAATAATGTAGTTAAATATTAGTTATTTTATGTTAATTTTGAGAGCTTACTATAGGGTCTATGTGGACATGTATATTAGCTAATAGCTTATATTATGTATACCATCAACTGACTATGAATAAATAAATAAATAAATAAATAAATAAATAAATAAATATAAAATATAAATGAAAAGGATAGACGTTAAATAATTAAAATAAATAAATATTATACATTATAAACAGGCAAGCCAGAACACCCCTATAACCTTTGGTAGGGAATGTAGTACCCTCAATAGTCATTATAACAGATTAACAGAATATATTCTGTCCAGTTTTACACATTGTGATGTATCTATTTCTGACTCCTGTTTCCAACTTCTTCTTCTTCTTCTCTTATGCCCACATTGACATATCTATGTCATCATGTGTCTTGACAACCAGTAAAGATAGGACTCCTGTTCCCTCCTGTCCATACCCCCTGGCATTTCCCCATAGTGTCCTTTCAATGTAGCGCATCTAAATAGATGTTGTCTGTCCTGTGTTCCATCAACACAGAGTTTACACATGCTGCTCTCCATCACACCTATTCTATGTAAGTGCTTTGCTAGCAAGTCATGGCCGGTATCTAGTCTAAACTGTGCTGTTGTAGTTCTTCTCCTATAATGGTTTGTCCTATCATTTCTTCCTTTCCTTGTGTTAACTAGCTCACTCCACATTTTATTCTTGCCTTTCTCCTTTCACGCTTTCTTTACCTCCGAGTTGCTGGCTGATTTCAGATGTGATTTAGCTGATCTGTATGAAATGTTGTTTATGAATTGCTTGGTTTTACTTCCCATTTTAGCGAGGAAATCAGCCTTCTCGTTTCCGTTTATGCCGCAGTGTGCCGGTATCCACTGTAGCATTACTGTGTTACCCGCATTCATCAACCTCAGGATTCTTATCTTGCAGTTTCTTATTTCTGCTTCTGTTTCTTCTCTACTCACTATAGCCTGGATAGATGCTCTTGAGTCTGTTAGTATCACCACCTTCCTTTCTCTAAAGTATTCAATCTTCTCCAACGCTTTGCTTATTGCTCTCATCTCCCCATCAAAGTTACTCCCATTTGATCCTGCTGGGAATGATTCCTCAAACTCTCTACTGTGTATTCCTGCACCTGCATTCCCTTCTCCTGGTGTTGCTGATCCATCCGTGTATATATGCAGCCACTCCTTCTCTGGGTATTCTTTATGGGTTCCAACTTGAGTTAGGTCAGGGGGTGGCTATAGCCACCAATTTTCTAAAGCATTTTATGAGTTGTTAACACCGGCTTGCCAGGCCTGTCATGTCCTCTTCAGGTTCACTCGTACTTCTTCCCACCAGCTCATGCCATCCACTTCTGTCTTCCCACATTACTTCGACTTCTTCCCATTTCTCATCTCTTTCCTGTATATCATTTCTTATTTGATCTTTCAACTTCTCTCTTGGTCTACCGACTCGTCTTTTAACTTTGTCCCCACTTTCAAATTCTGTCCTTGTAATTCTTTCTTCTCCCATTCTTCTGACATGTCCATACCATCTCAACCTTTCTCGTCCAATTTTGAATAATAGCTTCTCAACTCCAACTTTTGTCCTGATTTCTTGGCTTCTAATTTTGTCTAACTTCGATACTCCGGCTATGCTTCTTACGAACTTCATTTCAGCTGCTTGAATCCTACTTGCATCTACGGCTCCTAGTGTCCAGGTCACTGAAGCATATGTAAGGATGTGATATTATCACAAATTGTATTTCATTTGCCACCATCTTCTACATTGTCTGCACGCCATTGGGCCTCAATAGAACAAACTCGTTTACACAGTCAATTCGATCACTAAAAAGTACTATATTTTGTTCTAAGATGACACAAGAGCTACCGAGTTATCCGAGATAATAATGACCATGTAGAATAATACAGCAGAGCGACAATAACATCATATTGTCTGTAGCCGTCTTTTGTGGTCGCAGGCGCCGAGTCCCGAATAATCGCTTTATTGTTCTATTAGCAACGTAAATATCATCCAAAGCGGGTTTTTAACGTTATATTCGTATTTTGCGACCTCGAATTAACTAAAAATGACACCTTAGACATATGTGTGTTGAAAAGAGTGAAATCCATAATTACGACAGCCATTTTGGAAAATGGGCGCCATATTAAATCCTCCTGCGAAAATTTTCCGAGTCCACGGCCACGGGTCAGATCTCTTAAATTAGTCTTTAGAACCACTTTGCCAAATCTGTTGCTTGCATCACTAGTTGCCACTTTTCCCCAGACTCAGGTCTGCCAGGGCACCTATAAGCATCTTTTAACCAGGGCAGAAATGATTTTAATGTATAAAACTGATTTTCTGTAAAAAATAACATTTAAAATTTGTATGCAATCATTTATTCTCGTGGGTGCATAGGCTTAGGCCCTGGCAACTTTTAGGTTATGATGGTCACAAATATTAACACCACATTTAGCCATTTTTATAGTTTGATGAATGAAATTAACGTTTTTTTTTAGACTTTTCACGGATATTTGCGGATATTTAACGTCCTCCAACAGGATTTGAAAAAAATTCTGTGGCAGCCCTGGTGTATTGTACTGATATTGTAATGTACTGGTATTGTAATGTACCAGTTGGTAATCTTCTGGTAAAAGGTGTCAAATGTGGTTCTTATGAAATGATTTGGTCGATTAGTTTGAGAGTAACAAGATACCATCACTGTGCCATTAAATTAAAGTTAGGTTCATAATTGAAAGGGTTGGCAAGACTTTTTAACAGTAAATAAATGTATTTGTATTTATTAATTAATTCATGTTTTGAGCTCTTCTGCTCGGATACAGAATATTGACATTTTATATTTCACAGTGCATATTCCTTATAATTACTGTTACAAAGCAAATTACTAGGATTAGTTATAAACATAATATAAGTATAGGATAGGAAATATACTATACCTATAACAGTATTTGTATAAATTAGATTATTTAATTTATAGCCTATTTCAATTAATACATAACCTAATACAATCCTTTCATAACCTATTAAGATTTATTCTCTCCTTGAAATTGACAACACTTGAGGGTTTAGGGTTAAATATGTTTTTGTCTAGGTCATTCCAACTTCTAATTGTCGAACCGACAAATGAGTGTTTCCCAACCTCCGTATTATACCTATGTAAGAACAGTTTTTGATCATGATCTTGCCTTCCTTTATGTGTAGCAGCTTTCAATCGATCTTTGATGTCTGCCCAGGCCAGTTCTCCTGCTAATGATTTATACATTGCACATAGTTTAGATGTTTCCCTCCGTTTTTTAAGTGGTGCCCAACCCAATTCTAAAATCATTTCAGAAGGGCTGTGTCTTGGACCAAATTTTCCTAGCACCTTCCTTGCTGCCCTTCTTTGGACCATTTCTAAGCTATGTACATGGGACTTTGTATGTGGGTCCCAAACCAAACTTGCATATTCCAATGCCGGTCTCACTATTTCTAAATATGCTTTTTCTTTTATCACCGAACTACTTCCTCTAAGGTTTCTCATCACGAAATTGAGGCTTTTGTTTCCATTGGCAATTACACTGTTTATGTGATTGCTCCAGTTGAGTTTTGCATTTAGAATAATCCCCAGATATTTACAAGATTCCATAATATAATTTATATAATTATTAATTATTATTATTATATTATTAATTAATAATTTTCCAGTAATCTTTTACTCTTTGGAGGGAGATGAAACAGCCTATGGCTAGGCTACTATTATTAGTACTAGATCAACTTGTTTCCCTGTTGCAGCATCTTCTCCCACTACCAGGGTTTCTCTTCCTCTACCAGAACATCGCGGACCACGTAGTCTCGATGTCTGTTAGTGCGCCATATGTCATCCCCGTTGTCGGAATTACCATGCCCAAGATGGTGTTCTATCTTTTGGGTAACGTACTAACACAGTATCCTTTTAACAGCTCACCAAAACGTTTTCAGCAAATTGGAAACGTAAGTTGACTCAACAGTTAGCAAATCTTTCCTGATAAGGTTAAGTATGATTAAAAGGAGTCTCATTAGTCTTTTATCCCAAGTAAATTAATTTAACACTTAGGGGCCTGGCTGCTAAGGGTTCTTTTTGCCTAGAAACCTGGGTGTTTTTAGGGATATTCACATGCTTGTCGTTTTTAGCCGTCTGTTGAAAATAAAACTGTTTATGTCATATGAAATCATTATGTTATTATTGAATTTCAAACAGAAAGGTCATACCATTTTTGGTTTTCGTTTGAGAATAAAATCATTATTACTACAGTAAGATCTCTCTTATCCGAGTTGGATGAGACCGGGGGCACCTCGGATTTGCGAAAAACTCGGATGGCGCGGATCAATTGTTTATTTGCTCTCGTAGCATAGCCTGATGTAGTAAAATGATATATGACACATGTAATGGATAAAGGAACATAAAATACACACGATACACTTCATACAGGGTATACTAAATGATTTAATAGCTTGTAATTCAAGCTCACGAACACACGTACACAATTAGGCCTACATGTCGTAATAAAAACGTATGTCTAGGCCTAGGCCTAGGCCTAAACTCGACGCAGTAGGCCTAGGCCTACAATGCAAACATAGGCCTAGGCCTAGCTCTCTTTCTCATGTGGGAAAACCTCTCACTACTATGCCCGCGCTGAAGCTCACGACGCAAGATAAGTCTGGGAAAGAAATAAGATAAGCCCAGGAATAACAATTCAATGCGTCGTGATTACGAATTTCGTGAATCGGTTGAAACATGATTGCATCTAGTTCCACAACGACCATCTTTGAACAGCTGTGTGTGAGATGGCTGGATCGCATGCGCACGCGCAGGCGCGCGACGCACACTGACCTCTATATGCTCAGTGGGTGGCACTGACGCTTACCGGCGATGCGCCCGACGCACACTGACCACTGAACTCTATACGCTCAGTACACTGATGCACACTGCTCGAAAGTCGAGATATATCGCCGATCTATCTTCTTTGCGCTCACTCGTAAGGCATGCCTACAAATGTATGCGAGTACATTTAAAAAAGTGCGGCGCGGCGTCTGTAATTATTTTTATGTTTTATTTACGTATTTAAAACTTAAATTTTTTTTTTTTTTTTTTTGTGGCTCGGTTAACACGGAACATCGGATAAGAGGAGATCGGATAAGAGAGATCTTACTGTATATGTTTTGGGGTCTAAAAATAAAAACTCTGGACAGTAGTAGGCCAAGGCCCTAGGTCTAGGCCTAGGGCTGTCAGGCTCATCTACATCATCTCCATCTTCCTTCATCCTCATTTACACCGTTTAAAATCAAAATACTTCTATTTGTTTTACCATTTAGTTAGGCTGATAAAGAAATTAAGGAGAAATAATAAACAAAATTATCTAGAACAACCTGTTGACAGATTCCTAGGGCTTACCCTAAGGGCAGACCTCTTAGATTCTTACCTTCATAATCAGGTTCCAAATGAAAATCCTCCACCTCTCCTTCCGAGCCACTGTCATCATAGAATTCTTCATCATATTCTAATGCATCTAAAATATCACTATAATTTATTATAACAACAGTTATTTACGAAATAACCGTCAAAATCAAGGCACGGAAACGTTAACAAACACTCACATCTTGATTCAGTATTAGTACCAATGTTTGAGTTTTGTTCCTTTAGTTCATAAAATCACGGCAGATCGCAGCACAAACCCATCTACACTTTGGTCAAGTGAATGACATAAAGAGATAAGGGTGTCAACATCTTACCTTAAAGGCATTGTCCGAGTTTCCAACAAGTATCTTTTAAATAACTCTTAAGAGTAATACTGTGAGAAACATGTAGAGATAGGGTAGGAGACCAACAGCTTACCTGAAGTGGAGTAGGCGCGCCGTGATAGAAGACATAAACACAAATAACAAATAACAGTAATACTATTTATGAAAAGAACATATTTGCAAAAAATGCCTATTGAGGATGGCGTGGGTCGTTCAACCCGCGCGAAATAGTTTTGGCGTCAGTGCTGGGCAGGGTCCTCGCTCTTGCTACCTGCTACGGAGCGAGCTATTCAGTATTCGTCGGACGTCCGAACTCTTCAGTTTACCGTTTAGTTTTGTAAATGAGAATTGTAGTTTCATATCATACGTGATTTATATTTATACTAGCGCTGATCATCGTTCATGTAATGTGGTTTTAGTTATTAGCACTAGTGTTTTAATTTGACATTTTGAGCGAGTTTTTAGTGGCAATGTTTAACTTTGTGTCAGCCTGTGTAGTTGCAAGTTGTAACTTGTAATAATTACATATTATATTATTTACATTCAAACCTACTATTTTGTGTTTTATTGACTAACTCAAACTGTGACTCGCGTGTGAATAGTTACATATCTGTGCTCAGGGCCGGTTCTAGAAATTTTTTCAATGTAAGCAAGATTACATTGGCCCTCCCCCAGTGGTGTCATCCAAAAATTATTTAATGGTAAACGATCTTTCGTTGTATTCCCAGCCAATGTGGCGCCCCGGAAAACTTTTTGATTCCTAAGAGTGTGATTAAAGTATTTTAACGAGTTTTATGCATGTGTTTTTCAAAACATTTGTTATGTGGTAACTGGTGATGAATGTTGTGATTTTAAAATTATATTGTGTTCTGTGACTTGACATTTGAATTTTGTTACTTCCGGGATAGGGGCGAGAGGGGGTCCCCTGCTGGAGGCGCATATGAACATTTTGAAAGTTGTGTCGGGGGGGGGGGGGCAAATTTACTAGCAGATTCCATGGTCTGGGTGATATCCGCCGGAGTCCCTTTCGCCAAAGGCGAGAAAAAATTACACCATACTACAGTTATTTCGCCATGTTTTAACTGCAAAATGGCAAATTAAGGGATTTCCGTTTTGTTTATGAAGGATATACACTTAGTTGATTTTAGACGTAAAATGTCAATTAGTTGATTGCCCAACTAAACCATCATGTTGTAATGTAATTCACTACTTATTTATTTATTAGTTATTTGATACTAACATGTTACATAGCCCTATACTCACTGAGGATGTAGGCGCCAGCCAGCAGTCAGTCAGCAGAAACACGAAACTCCTTTATGCTAAATGAGCCAGTTAGGCCTATGAATTCAATTACCATGGGATGTGAGCAGGGAAAACGTTGAAATCAAAATCTCTTTGCAAAAGTAGGCCAGGCCTATATTGTCCTACAAGTTTACAGACATATTAAATTAATAGGTAGGCCTAGGTCTATGAATTAAGACCGGTCTTGCAAAGTGCAAAAATGAACAATAAACAAAACACAAGAAAATGGCAATACAATTAAATACAATCAACAATCAAATATAATTGAGTAGGCCTTAGGCCTAAAATGATAATTGAGTAGGCCTTAGGCACTAGGCCTTGGTCTGATCTGACCTTGGCTTTTGAAGCCAATATGCGCAGTAGGCTAGGCGAAGCTAGGCCTATGCGTACAAAAGTTCAAAAACTGTCTTTTGACTACTGGTAATTTTATAGTTGTGTCTGGTTACACGACGAGAATTGTTAATGAGAATGTATCGATACGTTACGAGTTTGTGCGTCGGTTCCTAGGTAGGTTGATGTAGGCTAGGCTAGCTAGGCTAGGCTAGGGCGGGCGAAGTGCGCAGTTCCAAGCAGCTCGTATTTAGGTAGGCCACAGGTAGGGCCTAGATAGTGGAATCCATCCCCGCAGTGAGTAGACCCGGGTAGAAGATGGAAGTAGACTAGGCTAGGCTACGCCTATGGAAATTGGTCTGGTCCCAAAATCGATGTCTTGTTCCAGTCAAACTATGTAGATGAGTGGTTGTCCAATTAGGAGATAGATAGGATCTTACTGAATAAATACTCTTACTTTTATATTTAGATTACATAAAGGACTGGCACCAGAATACCTTGAGCAGTAATAAATTAAGTATAAGCAATGTTACTCATATACACATAATACAAGAGGTATGTACAAAGAAAAACAAAACTGTTGTGAAAGAAACCTCAACTAAATATGAAGATAATACCATTTTCAATAAAGGTATGAAAATATATAATAGAATTCCACAACCCATAAAGGATGTGTCATGTGTCAATTTGCCTTCTCTAAAAATACAATTAGACGTATATACTTAAGATTAGTGCGGCCGCAGTTGGAGTATGCAAGTATTATCTGGTCACCACATCACAAGACAAAAATTGACAGTTTAGAGCGACTCCAGCAGCGGTTTGTTAAATGGTTGTCACATCATAGCGATCCTACATTTGTGTACCACAGAAGGAATTATGAACAATTATGTGTGGACTTGCGCTTGCAGTCGCTCTGTGGTAGGAGGCAGACTGCTGACCTCGTGTTTTTAAAAAAGATTTTAACCAATGGGGTCGATTGCCCAGATGTTTTACAGTTAATTACTTTTAATGTGCCTGTTCGTAGGGCAAGACATACTTATTTATTTTATCCTCCTAAGGCTAGGAAGGGGAAAAAAAGGGAAAACATGGGATAGGGTTAATGAAGAAAGACTCTGGGAGGACAGGAAGAAGTGGAGAGAATTATTAGAAATGCCGGTTATGGAAGAAAACGAGGAAGAAGATGAGGGATGCTGAGCCTGGCTAGCAAGCACTAGAAGATAGCCCGAGAAACTGGTGACTCGTCACCCCCCGACCCGACGAATGTTGGAAAAGGGTGTTTGATATATATATAAGGCTAGGATTGATTTGTATAAATACTCTTATTTGCCTAGAGTGCTGACCAATTTTAATAACCTTTCAGGCAGTAGAAATGACTTTGATTTAGATCTTTTTAATGACTCAACTTTTACTTTTACAGGATTATAACCACCCGTAGGAACTAATTGTTGGAAATTTACAATCTTGCGGGGTGAAGGAGGGGGGAGGGAAAGGTGTGAACATATTTATCCCCACTTCGATTTTTCGGCATAAAAATATGGCACTAGCCGCCAGCCGCGAGAGGGGTAATGCACAGATAGACAGCTCGACATGATTAATTAATGTCCGACTCGCTACGACGAAAATTCTGCCAAGCCAAGGTCAACCTCATTGCCACAAACCTGCATAGATGCAAAGATGGATATTCTAGCAAGTGTTCTATCCTCATCCTTAGGTTATTTTCTTTTTTTTATTGTTGTAAATTGTAATGAATAACATACTAATTTGATATCATTTTTAATTTG
This sequence comes from Sweltsa coloradensis, assembly GCA_024449915.1. Taxonomy (NCBI): domain Eukaryota; kingdom Metazoa; phylum Arthropoda; class Insecta; order Plecoptera; family Chloroperlidae; genus Sweltsa; species Sweltsa coloradensis. The sequence continues at coordinate 51,438 of JAMZAV010002574.1, forward strand.
ATATTGAACACGGTAATTGGAAAGTTATCCAAATTTGTGTCTCTCCAGAAACAACGAAATGCATAATTTATTTGGGCTATCTTGAGCTCGTAGGATGAAAAAGCTCCACATGAATGACATAGGAATTTGATAGTAAATTTCCGGTTAGATAACTAAATGAAACTAAAATGCAATTGTTATTTATAAAAAAAATACGCATTAATTGGTATTGTGCAATAAGTAGGGCTGCTTTGCATAATAAAATTATATAAATTTTCTGAGGAGTGTTCCCAACCGGACAAGAGTTCGATACACACTAAAGCTAGATGTCCTAGCAAGGTAGTAGTGTAGTGAGTAGTGTAGAAGATTAATAAATCAACCACGTATTGTACCCAATACACTTTCATCAACAGGGGCGCATCTCAAGAGTAAATTATGAATCAGAGTATTTTTGCTAGAAGTTATTATGCAGGACAGATTGTACATAATTATATTTGTCGCAAGTCGCCCGCAATAAATTCCGAAACTGACATTGGGAAGTACATAAGCTTCCCGACGAGCGCCGAGGAGGTACCATTGTACCAACCACATTGCGCGAATGGCAGGTCAAAGCTAGGAGTCAAATGTTAAAACTTAGGTCATTATTACTTATGTTAATTTATAACACAGTCACACCGTTAGATGTGGCACATACGATAAGAGCGCTGGTTCGAGACGTTCGGCGTTCGAAATCTCAATGAAATTAATTAATTATAATAATAATTTATATATATATATATATATATTATATATATCAAATATAATAATTAATGTTTTATCTTATTCAGATATGAAGTAAATTTAATTTCTTTAGAGCAAAGCAGTTACACTCAAATGTGTATCGTGTGGCTCGTTGGTATTGTTTGTTAGAATCTCTGCTTCCAATACAGAAGGTCCATGGTTCGATTCCTGTTAAGTCAGAAGGGTTTAACTGCTGATTTAGCAACGGTGACTTTGGAGCCGTCCTAGCAACGAGGCACATAATAAATTGAAAGTTGTTCTGAATCGGCCTTGTTGATTCTGGTGTTGATCCGCGGGCGCACTGTCCATACTACTGATTGCTATATTTCATATTAAAAATATCGATCTTTGGTTGGTTATCGCTCACTCGTCGATTACGTCGGGGCCTGCAGGGTTAGATTGATCGCTTTAGTTTACTGTCCCCCACTGAAAATCCGTTATATGACTGAGTGGGTAGACTAAATATGAATTTATTTATTTATTATAATATGCTACGCTATACGCTCACTTCCATGCAAATATAGCCCTACCTCTAGAACGTTATTCCTTATGAACAAAGTTATTTTTACTCACAACAAAGATAAATAGAACGTATTTTCACATTATGATTGACACATTCGACTGAAATATCAATTGTAAATAAATTATACCGGATACACAAGATAACAACCAATAAAAAAAGTTAGTGGTCATTTGAGACTCCGGATACACATAAAATACATTGCAAATATCGCAAACAAATACACGAAAAAAATCTCAAAAATCTCGTAGTTTATATTATAATGCGTCACACATAGGCATGTGATACACTGGTGAGTTAGGATTATTACACATTATTTATTATATAGACTGAGAATTTTTATTTACACATATGCACACAGAATGAGGTACATTGAGTTCAACTATGTACATTCACGTACACTCGCGACGAAATACGTTAGTAATGTGATGTTTGACATACTTTACACGCTCGCCTCTAGTGTCTACTATAACAAATAAACGCAGGGAACAATAATTATATTTATAAAAAAAAAACGGGAGAAAACTAAAATGTAAATGTGATCATGTTCACGTTTCATTTGTTTTGTTTCTTGAATTCTTTGGCCACACTTTGCAAGTGGCATTCACACGCAATGAAGAGATGAACTGCATTGCAAAACTACGTTTTAGGTTTTCTACTTAGATGATTTTTTTGTCTTTGATTTCAATTGCTTGGACAAACAGTTTTTGAAAATTAAAGTAAAATGGAAATCACATTCAAAATATAAGGTTTCAAGGTTAATCCAGAAGGTTGGTACATTGGCAGAATAACAATCTCCACGGTGCAGGGAATTAAAATTATTATTCATTATTTATAATGCATATTTTTAGTAATCATAATATATCTGTATATTATAACTTACCCAAGCAAATAGCAATGATTTGGATACTATACCCGGAACAATATTAAAACGCTTTTTTAATTTTTTTTACTTTTTAATGATCTGAACAATTCTTGGAAACATCAAGGTGCATAAGCGATCATGTAATTTTATAATATACCTCCCACGTCCCACTCGCAGGAAAAAATGGGCTATGTACGAGAAATAGGAATGTAATTATATCAGAGAAAACAACAGAATGAATTATATGTGGATGTTTCTTCCCCTAGTTCGTAAAGTACGGAAGAACTGCAATTGAGACGCTCAGAGTGGTGTTTAAATTGCACCCAAGCCTATATGCATGATATTATTATCGTTCTGGTAATCAAAACGATTGATGCAATGAGGGTATAAAAAAATACAAATCATAATTGCAAACATGCATGTTGCATGTAAAAGATGTAATTTCAGTGACGGACTTCAATTAAAGCGATCCGAACCGACGACGCCATCGATTGGCGAAATAATCGGACATTTTAAATCCTAGTTCACAGATTACCATGATTCATCCGCGGATGATTCAGCATGGACCTAACTACTTCGGAACAACCATTTACAACTTGTTGTGTGCTTCGTTGCTAAGACGGTTTCAAAGCCACACTCTCAGTGGATGTAATGCGATACCCTTCCCATAGATTATGGGTTGATTCAAGTCGGGAATCGAACCAGAGACCTTCTGCTATGGAAGCAGGGACGCTATCCTTTGGACCAACAAGCCACAAACATTACTTGGCAGACTTGCTTGCCCCCAGAGCAATGAAATGAAATATTCTGTAATATTCAATCATTACGTAGTGCATGGGTGATGTCTGTCCTATGGATATGACCCCGGGTTCGAATCCCGTCGAGACCGACAATCCTGAATGAAGGGTTTTTTTCGAGCTTTTCCTCAGTCGCTAATGCGAATGCAAAGGATTGAATAGCCCTCGGACATCACTTCACAATTATCCAATCCGCAAACTACCTAGTTAGTCACTAGAAGAGGGTCACACCGGTTAAATCTCATGTGTATATCCTACAGCGGGCATCCTACAAAAATTTATTTATGGATATGACCGGTCGAAAGGCCCGACTACCGTGCGTTAGCAAACAGGGGCGTAGGAACTTCCCCCCCCCCCACTTGTTGGCTTTACCCCTCCCAGTGTGGGGGGGGGGGGTCAAGCCAGGTATGGGTGTCATTTTCTAACTTATAGCTTGTTGGGTGATTTTTAGGATTTTTATTACAGTCGGGCTTGCAAACAAAAAGGAAGGTTTATGTTAACATTTTTTTTTAGAAAGATTTAGTAAGAGACGTGATTTGCGAGACTAGACTAGCCATCTGATTTTTGACTAACATTCATTATATTTTGTGTGCAATGTTTTCACTGCCAAGCAGACTGTCGACCAATTTTAGTCAGGTAATCAATCTTCAATGCAATATAAGCTTCAAAATGTAACCCTAATTCATAATTAAAATTCGCCTGAAAACGTGTTTTAGGCCACCTATCAAGGGCACCTTTTGAAAAAAATCTCGCCTGCGGCGAAAAAGCCTCCGGCGGCTGGGACTTCGCCCCAGACCCCGGTTTACACACCCAACCTCGTAGTCAACTTGAGTGTGACCCCCCCCACTAAAAAAATAATTCCTACGCCACTGTTAGCAAACGATGTTATTTTCTTTATTGTGCTGAAAGAACGCTACACGATATCTAAAAAATAGAATAAAGGTTCGATTTGGTACTATATAACATAATTACATAGACTAATCAAACAATATTTGCTTAGTTCTTACAACGCGGGTAATTATATAGATTGGTTGAATGGGAGCACTACAAACCTAGCATTGCGGAGAATCAAAATCATAATCTACTTAAAGAACGCGATACACATATTATTTAGGCAGTCTCAAATTCTGATGTCGTCCGCGGTCGCAGTCTCGCACATAGGGACGCTGGCGAATTACACTAGCAGGACGCGGATTCAAATCTCGCACAAGGCGTAAGTTATCTGTAATTGTTCTTCACTCTCGTCTATCACCACTCATAGTCCGAATAGCATGATGGCAATAAAAGTGACGTTGAACAACAATAATCATCATCATTAATTTCTGGTAGCGAATATTATAGAATTCTTACAAAGTTGTAAAAAGGTGCAAGCAAACCTCAAAATAGCAGATTGTGTTTATGTAATCTGATGACAAGCACATCCGGTGTCCAGATCCCGCCCACATTACTTGCTTCGAAGTAGACATGATCGAATTTCACAAGAGAGCGCCACCAAATGGAATCAAAAGTGTGCTTTGCAAGGCGTTCGTACTTTTCAAACTACGTCTACATTTTTCGTCCGATTTCAATAAAGTTTTTTTTATTTTACTCAGAAATTAACTGTTATTCTACGTACATGGCCTGATTTCGCTAATTCACTCCTCTTTGGTCAAACAAGGGCAGTAAACTTTGACAGGAAATGAACATTTTCTATGGACTTTGAGGACTCGTGGGGGAAATGTTTTGACTTAAATGAACAAAAGGGCTATGTACGAGAAATAAGAATTTAGTTATCTATCGGAGGGAAAAAACAGAATGAAAATATAATGATTTCCCTGTCCGTTGTTTGAAAAGTACGAAAGTACTGCACATGGCACGATCGGAGTGGTATTTAAATCGCACCCAAGCCTCTTAAGAAAAAGTGTTGTTTGTTGTAGGGCAAATGTGTCTTATATTATATTAATTGTAGGTCCTATGTGTATTTTCTGTTTCAGGTTTGTTGTGTTGTTGATGTTATGTTGTTTTTATTATATCCTAGTATTACTGGTTGTAAAACTGTTCTGGGATAAATAAATAATAATAAATAATAGATAATAATAAAGGGTTCCGGAGGGTTTGCTGTAGGCTCATAAAAGAAAAAAGTTTGATCCCTTTGTCTAATTCGCGCTTAGATCGATGTATTCATACATGCCGTGTTCCTTCTCCCCTAATCGACGCGCTGAATTGCTGCGGTAGACTCAGGGGATTAAGCCACACGGTTCATCTGTAGTACAGAACTAGTGTTTTAGTGTTGGTCTGCTTGTAAACACATGTGCGTTGTCAGTTGTATTATCTCTATATTCTTCCTACCTCCTATGTTCCTACGTCATTTTTGACTCGTTATATGTTGTATATTAACAAGAACTTATTACACTGTAAATATTCATGTCCTTAACATTACCCACAGATATGTATGCATCAGCTCTGTGTATGTGCTGACCACCGAATGCTCATCGCTTACAGTTACTCTAGTGGTTACGCTGCGGAAATTTGTGAGCCTTCTCTTCTCCATAGTGTATTTTCAAAATGACTTTACTCTTGCTCACTGGATCGGAACAATCCTAGTATTCACAGGGACTTTCATATTTACCGAGCTTGCAGATAAAATAAAAAATGCATTGGGCTTTACTGGCGTCCCAACTAAACTGAAAGAAAAGAGTCAGTAATACTCCGAGAGTGTTTCCTAGTCTGAACCGGCTCCATTACAGGGGTAGTATACACAAGCTTTAATAAAGTAGGCCCTCCTGGATTTACTCGATTGTAGACCGCCATTGAGTAATATGGCTGCATCCATATTTTTACCACTAAAATTTTAAACAGAATGTTTGTGTGGCTCGTTGGTCTTGTGGTTAACGTCTCTGCTTCCAATGCAGAAGGTCCAGGGTTCGATTCCCGGCAAAGTCAGAAGTTTTTTAACTTCTAATTTGGACTAGTCCATCAGTTCTTGGCTTAGGAATTTGTAAACAGTAACTTTGGAGCCGTCCTAGCAATGAGGCACATAATAAATTCAAAGTTGTTCTGTATCTTCCTTGCTGGCGTTGATTCGCGTGTGTTCGCACTGTCCATACCACTGATTGCTATATTTCCTATTAAAAAATGTCGATCTTTGCGTGGTTATCGCTCACTCGTTGATTGCGTTGGGCCTACATGGTTGGCTTGGTCGCTTTGGTTTACTGTCCCCCACTGAAAATCAGTTATATGTCGAAGTGGGAAGACTCTATATACAAATTTAATTATTTATTTAATACACGCTTTTAGCTCCAATTAAAAAAACGTGCCTAGCTCTGCACCTCCACATAAACATAGCCTTTTTAAGTTGTAGTGAACTTGGGTAACAATTAGACTAAAAATTCAAGTTTTTGGCTAAGTTTTTTACCCAAGTTTGTTTTTTGCAACTTTTTTATTGGTGATTTTTTGACACAACAGTGCCAGTTTTTACTCAGGTATTAGCTAGAAGGTTCCCATCCTCTAAAAAATTACAAACATTAAAAGTTTTGGCTTTTTTTTACCAAAGTTTGATCTTTGGTAGTAAATCATTTTTTGGGGTACTGTAACTTAGGTGTACAATAATAAATAATTATAAAACCAAAAAAACATAAAAAGAGAAATCATAATGAAGAAATATGATCGATCGATTGGTTATAATAGGCTTTAGAGTTAAGACTAGTGATGACATCGAGTTCAAAAAGTCCGAACCGGTTCCTCCGCCCCGGAACCGCTTCGGAACCGGTTCTAAAAAAAAACCGGGAAAAAAACTTTTTTTTTTAAAAAGTTACAATTTACAATCAGCAGGTCAAAAAGTGCCCTTAAAAAGCATTCTTCAAAGTTCAAACAATGCGCGCGTCCTTGCAACAACCCATAGCCTATTGTACAATCTGGAGTGGGATGGGCCTAGCATAGCTGAATAACTTCACAATCTGTGAGAAAAGGTGCTGTTACGTAGTTACGTACAAAAAAGAAATAAAAAATTCGAATTTAAATTATCAATTACTTATTACAAATTTTTAACATCACTTTGTAAAAAAAAAAAAAAGTTTTTTTTTCCGGGGGGGGGGGGGGGGGAAACCGGTTTGAAAAGTCGGAACCGGTTTCCGGGTATCCGATGTCATCACTAGTTAAGACCTAGATAGGCCTATTATTGTTGAGTAGTAGAGGTCAAAATCGGATAGGAATGGGAATATTGCAATGTCGACTGATAAGGTTAATACTATTGACAAAATGTCCTCGCATAATGGCCGTACCACACTTTTTTAACTTCATATTTTAATGTAAACCTGTGGCCTATACTTGGATTTGGGATTTGGACAAATACAGTAAAAAGGTGTATCTCTGTATGACAAACTTATTAGTATTTAACTTTTTTTTATTTACATATTTTCTTCATTACTTTTCTCTATGCTAAATCCATTTAAAAAAACTACTGTAGATTTAAAATAATATAGAGGTTTGTAGAGATTTTTTTGGTGCAATGACCAGCATAATTTTATTTGGGTTCAAGAGGTTAGGCATTATATTTTGTGGACATGTGAAAATGTGTTCTAATGTCTTTGCTCCTCATTCACAGTGTAGGCCTAAGTATAAAATACCAGTCTCAATTTCAGGTGGAAAATTTCTTCTTTTCTTCTTCTTCTTTTCATATGCCCACACTTGACATTATTCATGTGATATTGTGTTTTCTAGTTAGCCAGTAGAGATGAGACTCCTGTTCCCTCCGATTCATGCCTTTTGAACCTTGATATGTGTAGCCTTCATAACTCCACACATCCAACAAGCTACTGGCCAGGAGGCCTACTCTTATCCTTGCTGGCTTGTTTGTCCCATTTTCCTGCCATGCTTCCTCAAAAAGAATTGTTGACAAGAAGTTCAATGTGAATGTTTCTTTCTAGGCTTAGAGTTGTTAAAAGACTAAAAGTAAAATTTGAAAGAACATTTATCGTAATTCAAGTCCAGGTTAAACAAAACTGTGTGCTTTTAATGAGGTAATGCCAATGGTCATATCCACATAGTAAATGGAGCCAAAAATCAGATGTCTTGATGTCAAGAAGCTTAAAAAACTTGGTAATTTGAGAACCCCCCCCCCACACACACACATATTAAACCCAGACATGAAGGTAGCGAAAAATAGTGCGCTACATTTCTTGTGTAGCGAAAATGTAGTGTTGCTACATTTGAAAAGTAGTGAAAGAGTGTTGAAAAAGAAGTCAATTGTTGATCCAGATGATATGAGAAATTATCTGGATTTGGCCATCAAGTCTAAGCCCGTGAAACACAGGTTTTTGCCTACCCCGTTAGCATTATATGTATTCCCACAGAAACCTGGTCCCTTAGTACATCTCTAGTGCCATGTTGTATTTAAGTAATTTAAATGTGTTGCATTTGACAGTCTTTTCATTTTTATGTTGACCAGTTGGGTCCAGTTTGTTCTGAAGAATTAATGCAATAAAGCAATTAATAGGCCTATGCTTATGCATTTATAAAGTATTATATTTACGTTTAACCTTGGTTTTATAGTAGGCGACTATTTTGCTGCTGTGTTATGGCACTTTTTTTATTTCTGTCTAAAATACAATTTATACATTCTATGTGAACAAAATACAGGGTCTTAAAATGCAAACAAATTTTAATTGTTACCTAAGTAGTAAGTACCTAGTTCTAAGATTAATCGAGATAAAATGCTGCAAAAGGTTTTTCTGTTGTTCAGTAAGGAATTTAGTTCGGAGTGATCTAAAACTATGGTTTCATTTTTTGTTGTAGCAATGGATAAAAAATAACACCAACCATCAAGGTTGAACATGTATTATCTTGAAATATGTTGTTTGTTATTACCTATATTGTAATCTAGCATACATCTGATAAAGTGCTCATTCAAAAGTGTGTCTAGAAAATAATTACTATTGTGTAAAATAGTGGTTTGTAGGCAGTTGTTAATAAGTAGCCATAACAAGACAATGTGGTGATTTCAAAGCAATTATGTGTGAGCATGGCCTGATTGATTTTACCAGTTATGGCTCCAAGTAGATTTTGATTTTAAGCTTGCATTATGAATGTTTCTTGGGGATACTTGAGTCAAGTGGCTGACTATCTGGAACAGGGTGGGACAGTGCTTTGTTCCGTAGCAATATAGTTTGGTATTAGGGCTGTGGTTAGAAAGTAAAACACTACCTGCACCACTAGCGTGAGCTCTGTAATTGGGATGACATCGTGTACTTGGGTTACTCAAATTCATACTAAGGATCCGATTATTTTTGTGTACATTTTTGTGTTAAATCTAAACAACATTAAAACACTAAAACACTGCAAATTAATATGAATGAAAAAGTCCTAGTCATGGAAACTACTCTAAAGTTGAAATTTGTTACTTACAAATTCAACTGTTTGGTTTAGTTTCCCTGATCACAACTTTCCCGTATTTAATATACCTACTAACAATGTTTTAGTTTATTGATTTCCAAGAGTCAATGTGTGGCTACTTTTGCATTTCAGTTCAATTCAGTTCAGTTCAGTTAAATTTAATTAATTTAATTGTTGTTGTGTTGTGTTGTTAGTTTGTCTTTTGATAAAAATATTACTTCCAAAATTGCACCAGCTAGACTTTGATTGATGGATTTGGGCTACCCAAATCCGAGAGGGTCTGGAACCTATTCCATATTTTACTAAATGATGTCATCCCTACTCTGTAGACATATTCTTTTGTTATTTATTGTGTTGCTTGATGAAGGCGACATAGATTTTATTTTTTTAATACTAATCAACAGTGTACAAAATGATGGTGTAGCAAAATACTAGCAACACAAATTATACATGTACAGTTTGTCCCACCATATCCTGAGCCCGGCGTTTTAGGGTTCAAAGAAACTAGGATGTCGCCTGCTCTATTATGAAAGGTTGTAAACCCGTCCGAATTTGACGGGAAGGATGGGCCTCTCCGTAATAACAAAGTACAATCACATCCGATGCAAGTTGGTTGCAACCTCCCGAGTATCGAAAACCACTTGTATGTAGGCCTGGGTTTAGTGGTTTACTCTTCTTGCTGCGCCTACATTACTATAATGCCGCGCAAGATCAACGTTTCAATTACACTCGCTCCATCAATATCATCCCCATACAGGATATAGGGCCAAGGTCGCACTGGACGTGGCTTTACTTTACTGCTCTGCGAAATCCACTTCAGCTGTCAAACTGTGATACGTTTACAATGCGACCACCACAGCCTGCGCTCTTTGAACCCACAAAAACGCCGGGCTCAGGATATGGTGAGACAAAGCGTAGTATTATGCCACTAGTGTAGAGCACATACTAGTACACTCAGTTGTGTTAGCAATAAGATATTATCAATACGCTGAAAACCCAATTCACTGTACATAATGTGGTTTCCTTCACAGTTTGAGTCTAATCATGTTCTTCAACTAAACATAGTGTTCCATTGTATATTTTTTAAGTAGGTAATATTAAGTCCTTCAGAAAGTTCTGTATATTGGTTCACTATATCCATAGATGAAGCAATATTATTAGGAACAGATCACCAAACATATAAATACAATTTGTTTATACTCTCTTCATCCCCAAAAAACAGTGTGTCATATAATTGATACTAACAAAGGTAAATGCTATTTCTGCATAAAATAACTGTCTGGGTGAATCAGTTAATTACAAAGCGTCCCCTTGAACGCACCGTCGTCCCATCGCACTTAAACTAGTAACTTGTGCGTTCTTGTAGATTTAAGGGGGGCAGGAATGGCCTATGTCGCGCATGTTAAATTGCCTAAATTCCGGTAACATTTACTCCCTGGCATTTAGTCTAAGAGACTAAATTTTTCCCCCTTCTAGATTAGCCTGTTACTTAGAAACTGTGTGTGGGGATTTTTGAATTTTGAAAATCTGTGGTCAGCAGATTATTTTTAGAAATTATAAAAAAATAAAACAGAAAATTGACATTTTTCAAAACAATTTATGGGTTAAAATTGTCTGATGATATTTTTTCAAAATTCCCCACACACAGTTTCTTTAAAACATAATAAATAATTAGTCCTGAAAATTTCAAGGCTCTATCTTGAAAACTACTAAAGTTATGTGTTCCGAAGTAAAGAAAAACCAAGTTCTGAGTAAACGGGTGTTAAAGTTAATATATAAGGTGTACTTCATGTGCAGTAATAACACTACCGGTACCATTTTTTCGGAGGGTATTCAACTTAGAGATTTGATTTTTTTTTAATTCAGCACATTGGAGTTTTTGCTAACATTATTGTAAAAAAAAAAAAAAAAAAAATGTTTTTTTTATATTCATTAATTATTGAGTCGTTAATATACAATGGTTGTCATGAGTAGGGGAGCATAGGTAATTCCGTGGCCGAAACGGTGAAAGAGCTATGTATGTGGTATCAATCGATTCGTATTGATCCATAGAAAAACAGTTTCGATGGTGAGAGTCTTGATTTTTTGGCTGAGACCGGCCATATCTAAAACAAGATGGCCGCCGCTTTCGAACTTTAAACTAGCGTATCTTCGTAAGTATTTGGCCGATTTTAATTTCAAAGGTACCATTCGAAAGGTAAATAATAGAAATCTAAATTAATTTCTACAAATTTTCACAAAAATCCAATATGTTTGAGGTTATGTTACAAAAACTTTAACTGCTTACTTTACACTTTCTCGTTATAGAACGATATTTACTAGGTAAAAAGGTTTTACATTTTCTTAAGTTGCATTTTTGGTAGATTATTTCTATGTGTTTTTAATGAATCCATGCATTTAATTTTCTGACAATAATTATAACATGAGTTTATGTAATTGAAGCGATGGCATGTGTAGATGAATATATGCTACTACTGTGTGATCTTTATGTTTCAAATACATTTTGTCGAGACACAATTGGTGAAACAATTAGATATTTGGTATCAATCGATCCGTTATGAACCGAACTTAAACAATAATTTTGATTAAGTAAATTTCGATTTTTTTACTGAGACCTTCCCTGAGAAAAAACAAGATGGCCGCCGTCATTGAACATTTAACTAAAATATCTTAGAAAGTATTTCGCCGATTTCAATTGTAAAGGCACCGTTGAAAAGGTAATAAAAAGAGCTACAAATAATATACCAACAATTTTCCAGAAAGTTTAATATTTTTGAGGTTATGTTTGGTTTGAATTTTTAGTAATTTGAACGATTTTTTCAGAGCACAATAGGTGAAACAACTATGTATGGGGTATCAATCGATTCGTTATGAACCGTGATTTAACAATTTTGATGGGAAAAATTTCGATTTTTTACTGAGCCCTTCCCATGGCAAAAAACAAGATGGCCGCCGCCAATGAACCTTTTGACTCGCATTTCATTTAAAGTATAATATACTTTAAATGATATGCGAGTCAAAATGTTGCAAAAGGTTGCACAGAATAGTACACAGAATAGCTGATGCAAATCATGCTGAAGAAGAATTTCGTATACTAGGAGATGTGCTCAAGCAGAATGGTTTTCCAAATAGAATCATTTAAAAGGCCCTCAGACGACAAACTAACTCGGAAAAAGATGTAGGTATAGTAAAAGAAGAACCACTTGCAATTGCATATTTGCTGTATGTTGAAAGAGAAACGAACTGAATAGGAAAAATTCTTGCCAAACAAAACATGCAAACAGTCTTTAACACCGACAGAAGGATAGGAGAGTTGTTAAGAACTAAGTACCACATCTGCCTAGAAGGCAGTGGCGTGTATGAAATTCCATGTGGGAATTGTAAGTGGGTCAAACATGAAGGGACATGTTTCAACATCAACAGGAACACAGGCTAGCTGTGTTAGTTAGTTTGTCGTCTGAGGGCCTTTTGAATGATTCTATTTGGAAAACCATTCTGCTTGAGCACATCTCCTAGAATACGAAATTCTTCTTTAGCATGATTTGCATCAGCTACAGGGTGCGAATTAACGACTTTACAGAGGGGGGGATGGCTTAGAATAGTATTTGCGTTGGCAAACCGGGGTCTGGGGCGAAGCCCCAGCCGCCGGAGGCGAAATTTTTTTGGGGTATTATTGCCCTTGAGATGGCCTTAGAAGCGATCTGAGGAAAATATTTGGGGAGTATTATTACTCTCAAGATGGACTTAGAAGTGATCTGAGAAAAAATTTGGGGGTATTATTGCCCTCAAGATGGTATAAGAAGCTCGATCTGAGGTATTATTTTGAAAGGAATATGTGTAAATTGACGCATTATTTATAACCATTACGAGATAAAGTCACTTGATATGTTATAAGATGAGATAAGAATCCAGAGGTGGGGATTTAGCCATCCCTGGCAGGGATACCTTTCAGTCAAACAGAGCCAGGGATGAAATTACCAGAGGGGGGAAATCCCCCCCATCCCCCCCGTCAATTCGCACCCTGATCAGCTATTCTGTGTACTATTCTGTGTATTATGTGTACGCTACTGATCGGATCTGGGCTGGGATGGATGATGATGTGAATAATTAGAATTAGAAACACCCGGGATCTAGGCTGTCAATGTCATACTGTTTCCAGCTGGTCCCGGGTTCAATTTCCGGTGGAGGAACTTTTTTTAATTTATGTCTATGGTACCAACATAACAGCGTCATAGTTTCCTACAACAAGATAACCTCAGTAAATATTTAAGTTTGGTGAAAATTGCTAGTTTATAATTTTTTGCTACTTAAGTTACCTTTCCAACGGTACCTTTGAAATTGGTCTGTCAATTACCTTAGAAAATATATAACTTACAAAGTTTTTTTCGACGGCCATCTTGTTTTTTGCGACGGGTATCTTATAAAATTGTTAAAGTACGTTTCATAACGAATCGATTGATACCAGATACATAATTATTTCATCAATTATTGTGCCTCGACGAAATGTGTTTCAAACATCAAGATTAAATACTCGATGAATATATTATTCATTTACACATGCCGTCCCTTCAAATACATTATCTCGGGATATATTGGTCGGAACATAAAATGTAAGGACTCATTGAATACATAAAGAGACATGCTACGGATAAACAAGCCATACATATTCAAAAACCGTTTTGGTCATGTAGATATATGCGCCATAAGATCCATAATGATGACGAGTGTGGTAAATAATTTAAGTTTTTGTAACATAACCTCAGTAAATATTAAAGTTTCAACAAAATGTTAAATAAATAGTTTATTCATCATTTAATTACCTTTTCAACGGTATACTTGAATTAAAAATAGGATATATACTTTAAATGATATCCCAGCAAACACAAGTAATCCCGCCCGTACATAAAACGTACGTTCAAGAACGTACGCGCACGTACGTTTTATGTACGTTTTCCCCCCGTACATTGCCCGTAAGAATGTGTCACTTCCGCCCGTATGTATAACACACGTTTTTTTAATGGTTTACAACATACCAGGGATGCACCTTAACCGCACGGAAAACACACGTTTACGGCACTCAGTAATATTCCGCCCACACGGGAAACACACGAAAAACACACGTAAAACACACGTTTTCGGCACTAATAAATATTTAGCCAGCACCTCGCTTGGTCTGCAGGGAATAAATCCATGGCTCCATCTAGTAGAGAATCTGAAAAGTATAAGTTAGCTATGCCAATAAACAATTACTAAAAATATTAAAAATTATTTTATTGACTTATGAAGTACAGTACTCACATCAATTTAAGCGGCATTTCATTAGATAACTATGTCAGTTTATTCAATTTGGAAATATGCATTATTAGATAAATTTTACTTCATCGTGTGTATTCGAACCTCGGCCATGTGTCGCTCCTTCAACCTGGAATCTGAAAGCCAGTCACTAGACCGTTCGGCCACGGTGAACTGATGACTGAGAAGAGTTAAACTAGCCTGTAGTTGGACGAGGCGCTCTCGTGTTTCGTCAAACCTAATAGGCCCCTATTCGGTCTCGAATATGATTTAAAGTTATAATTCTCCATAAATCAAAAACGTTGTATCATAAGTTTAGAAGGAAATATAACAATTATATTGCTAACAGTAAAGTTTGATGTAGATATATAATAAATTGAATTATACAGAACGGCAGAAGGCATTTATCAGTAGTAATTTGGTTGGAATCCTAAATAGATACATATATCCTGTATATAAATACATTTTGTCAGTGGTATTGTGCTAATATGAAAATGGTTGCATGGTCAATATATGATGATTGATTTGAGTATGAAATTCACGCTAGCAGTGGTGCAGAAATACGTACGTTGCCCATACGTGCAACACACGTACTCAAATGAATTACCCACACACCACACACATCCCACTCGATACGTGCGTTTTACGTACAGTTTACGTTTACATTGAGTACGTACGATGTCTGTGTGGGATATGTGCTGTCAAGCAACGCATAAGCAGTGCAGTGCCTGAACGCACGTTGCCCGCACGGGCAACACACCTCAATATAGGAAACAAATACATACGTTTTCTTTTACGTAGAGTACGTAAAGGCCCTGTGTGGGATATGTGCTGTCAAGCAACGCACAAGCAGTGCAGTGCCTGAACGCACGTTGCCCATACAATTCCCATATGTTCCAAAATACATATATACACACTACACACGAATTACACAGTACTAGTGTGTTTAACGTACATTTAACATACGTTTGACACAGTCGTGTGTTTGCTGGGATGCGAGTCAAAAGGTTCATTGGCGGCGGCCATCTTGTTTTTTGCCATGGGAAGGGCTCAGTAAAAAATCGAAATTTTTCCCATCAATATTGTTAAATCACGGTTCATAACGAATCGATTGATACCCCATACATAGTTGTTTCACCTATTTTGCTCTGAAAAAATCGTTCAAATTACTAAAAATTCAAACCAAACATAACCTCAAAAATATTAAACTTTCTGGAAAATTGCTGGTTAATTATTTGTAGCTCTTTTTATTACCTTTTCAACGGTACCTTTACAATTGAAATCGGCATGTGACATGTTCAATGACGGCGGCCATCTTGTTTTTGCCCAGGGAAGGTCTCAGTAAAAAAATCGAAATTTACTTAATCAAAATTGTTTAAGTTCGGTTCATAACGGATCGATTGATACCAAATATCTAATTGTTTCACCAATTGCGTCTCGACAAAATGTATTTGAAACATAAAGATCACACAGTAGTAGCATATATTCATCTACACATGCCATCGCTTCAATTACATAAACTCATGTTATAATTATTGTCAGAAAATTAAATGCATGGATTCATTAAAAACACATAGAAATAATCTACCAAAAATGCAACTTAAGAAAATGTAAAACCTTTTTACCTAGTAAATATCGTTCCATAACGAGAAAGTGTAAAGTAAGCAGTTAAAGTTTTTGTAACATAACCTCAAACATATTGGATTTTCGTGAAAATTTGTAGAAATTAATTTAGATTTCTATTATTTACCTTTCGAATGGTACCTTTGAAATTAAAATCGGCCAAATACTTACGAAGATACGCTAGTTTAAAGTTCGAAAGCGGCGGCCATCTTGTTTTAGATATGGCCGGTCTCAGCCAAAAAATCAAGACTCTCACCATCGAAACTGTTTTTCTATGGATCAATACGAATCGATTGATACCACATACATAGCTCTTTCACCTAAGGTGCCACGGAAGCATGTTTTCATACCCTATGCTCCGCCACTACATGGCAACATAAAATAATAAAATTTTGCAAAACAAAAACAAAAAAAAATTATTAAATTTTTAAAATTTAATTGTGATTAACAATATAACATATTCAACCCAGAAAATCAACTTTGACAATAAGTTTCATTCCTGCTTCCCTTAAACGATTAGCTTAATTAGAAAATTTGGAATGTTGACGATAATAGAGTAAATTATTAGGGTTTCACTAATGTTTAACTCGAAATTAATTAATTTGGAAATGTGTGTGCTGCACCCAATATATTGTTTTGTTACAAACGTTATAAAATATGATAACTGTGATGTGTATTTACCAGAAGAAAATAACAAACTTGAGCGATTGAACTCGGTTCCGACATAAATCTGAGTTACATGTAAGTAAGTAAATAAGAGTGTGAATTCTTTTATTTTTATATAAATGTTGTCAGGCAATTTGCTTCCTGTTGTGAGTTAAGTGGCTACGAGTGCTCATCTTTCATATCAACTAGAGGCGCTTCTCCTACTAGAAGCAAATTTCATTGTAGTCTTGTACAGGCTCCTGGTCCTGTTCAGAAATTACAGTATTTGTACTATGAGCTAAAGGCAGCTAATTATTTGGCTGCTTATCACTTTTAAGGCCATCGTTTTGCAATTGGAAATGGGTTTGGTGCTTATTGTTGTCACTGTACTTGTTTTAGATTAGTAAGCTTGAAGTAGCTATTAATATTAACGGCTTATTGCTTTGAGCTTAAGAAATTTCAGTTATAGTTTATTAGGTATGTAATTACAATTATTTTTGTCTTGGTAACATACTTTACTACGCTAATGTGCTCCTTGTCTCGCTGAGGTTCGGGCGTGAAAAGTTCATTCTCTGGTTCCTTCATATTTCGCACAACGTTAGTGAAGAGTCTTTCTATTAATATCCACACGAGTGCAAAGAATTCTCCATAAACTATCATTGCAAAATATAAGCCGAAGAAGTCAAGAAATGGAACATCCTAAATATGTGCTTCAATTTGGGAAATTCCATCCAGAATGAAAATTTGCTTTAAAAAGTCATGGCAGATAGAATAAATTGTCAAATCTTGAACATATTATTAAGGCTTCATAATTTTTTAAATTCAAAACCGTTAAATTAATTTAGAAATGTGCGTACTGCATCCCATAGATTTTTTTCTTGTCAACATTGACGTCAAATGTGATATTAACCTTTTATCCGGAAATACAGAGAGCTGATCACGTAAACTCGCCTCAGCGTGGCCTCTTAATAGTTTTGATTAGGTAAGGTATGCTACCAATTATTAGTTTAGCTCTATAGTATTAGAAATTAAAGAATAGCCAAAGAAAGCATTGTACATTAATGTCATATTATTCAGGTAATTTGGGCATTTCAAAGATATATCTGTGTAATTAATAATTACTGTTGATATTTAGACGAAAACCATAGGCATATGAAATAACATACTACTGTACTTGAAATGTGTATTGTGCTAGTTCTTATACAAAGAAATGGTCTGATGGCCATGCCTGGATATAGCACCCAACAAACAAATGTGAACAGTAAGTTAACCATGTAATTCTATATTTGCAATAAATTATAGAAAACAATAATAATTGTCACTGCAGAGTTAAACAATGAAATACTGGACTGGTTGAATGATTTATCTTTCATCTTTGTGAAATTCTCTACAATGAACAATCAGGTTTGGGGTTCTTTCAACTGCACTGCAGAAGCAGATAGCAGTCACTTGGGTTTGATTACCACTTCAAATGTGCATTAGTAACTGCCAATAAGTTCAATTGGCTTTGATGGTAAATCCTCGTAATGCTCACTGTTTGGGTTGGATGTACTTTTGTTTAGATAATCTCTAGGCATACCCGGAACAGAATATCTTACATTGTTTAGTATGCTCACAGTTTTATTCTGCTTGTACAAAATGCATATGGTAGGTTACACCAAGTGTGTACTGGTGGTCGAAATATTTGGGCAATCAAACTAAACGTAGATGTTTCTTTTTGAAAATGGAGATTTCTAAATAGAGGGTTTTACATTTCTTAAGTACCATCATTACCAAAGGCCTACTAAACATTTTTTTACTGTTTGATTAATATTATTCAAATAAACAGATTGAGGATTACATTGTGTTTGTTTGTTGGGATCATTTTGAAGTGTAGCTATTATAAATCCAGAGCAGTGTGCAAATTTTTGTGTGCCAGCTAAATTTGTGTTTCACTCTAATTAAGATCTTCTCTTGCCAATTGGATTTTTGTATAAGATATTCTTTGATTTTCATCTGCAATCACAAAACATACTTTGTTTCTTGAATTCATCGTTATTAAGTCTGAACATGAATGTATGTTGTACACATGCTATGTAAAAACAGTGCACCTGGCATCTTGGCTAGAACTGGTTTCTAGTTTGTTACCTGCCTCCTGTTATGAAATAAAATGTCAAATGAGACTGTATTGATTAATTCACAAAAATTGCATGGCAGTTGCCGACTTTTAAAGCTCCACATAAGGGCAAATTTGTTATTGTAATTTTTAAAAAATCCTTAAAATAGAGGAAAATTAAAAATGAATATAAATGTGTACAATAACAATTACACCAAAAACACCATTCGTGATTTTTAAATGCAATTGAAACAACTTTAAAAAGAATAAGTTTAGAATTCCATGATATTTATCATGGTTGCATGAACATTTTGTTATTTGATGTCGACACTTGTTCTGCATATGCACGAGACGTTAACGGTCAAGCGCCAAATAGGCCCCTAAAGAAACTTTCTGGAAGCGATCGCGCGCTTGTTACATTTCATTGCTATTTTATTACGTATTAAATTACATTGTTGTTAATAGTGATAATTTATGGTACTCGCTTATTTCATACTACATATTATGACGCGTGGTATAAAAAATTGCAACAAC
Source organism: Sweltsa coloradensis (assembly GCA_024449915.1). Classification (NCBI taxonomy): domain Eukaryota; kingdom Metazoa; phylum Arthropoda; class Insecta; order Plecoptera; family Chloroperlidae; genus Sweltsa; species Sweltsa coloradensis. The sequence goes on from JAMZAV010002574.1 coordinate 70,937, forward strand.
GTAGCAACAAATTTAAGCATTTTACCATTCTACCATGATGATGTGTACAAAGTAGGTACTACCTCACTTATTATTTTGCATTCAAGTTCGATAATGTTAAAAGTAACTAAATAATACGTATATTAAATCGTCTACGTTCTGACCATCAGTTACTTTTTCCATAGGAAGCCTGCAATGATGCCTATTCATGCCCCTCTTCAGGGTTTAGATATGTTGAAGGCATGTCCTAGAGGGCTGTTTAAGAGGACTCGTGTTCTTGCATTCGCATCAAGGACTGTGGAAAATACTTGGAAAAACCTTGAGGGTGTTACTTTGTGATGTTGATGGAAAAGTGTTCATAGGAACTCTGCAAATTCACCTCCATCCAAGGACATTGAATGCCGTTTGGAGGATTGTTTGAAGCTCTTTGCACTTGTGGAAGGAATTAATATGTCTATACAGTTATGGATACTGTGAGTATACAGTAAGTATCAGTACTGGTAAGTAGGGAAAATTTAGACAAGGTCCCGCAAGGTCCATACAAAGGTTTTCTAAAGGACCATTGGGTAGTTTGGTAAAAGGAGTATAGGATCTCTGGTGGTTTTTGGTTTTGTTATTACTTGACACGGAACACATGTTTTAATATAAGTTTCTACCATCAAGTCTATGTTGAGGAACCATACCTTCTCACTTCTTAAGAACCTTATAATAATAATAGTAGTAATAATAATAATAATAATAATAATAATAATAATAATAATAATAATAATAATAATAATAATAATAATTGAAGAGAAATTATAACATTGACAGGATGTTTCGTCGCGTCGTGGTGGTGAATAATTTACATTATTCCTTAGGATTATTAAGGTCGTGGTGGTGAATAATTTACATTATTCCTTAGGATTATTAAGGAATAATGTAAATTATTCACCACCACGACGCAACGAAACATCCCGTCAATGTTATAATTTCTCTTCAATATCGGGTCGCGAAAGTTTAACTTGTGAAATAATAATAATAATAATAAAATAATAATAATAATAATATACATATATTTTTTTGTATTATTAAATAATAATATTACATGCATTTTTTACAAAACAATTTGACATCGTTGTCCACAAAGCCACATAGCGGCTTGTCTGTGGATTACTAGGAAAACGCTCAGTTGGACGCGTTGTTGAGCGAGCACCGGTACGTGACCCGAACACGACCCGAGTACGACATTCCCATAATGTTACATACCAATAAGTCTTTAAGGTCTTGACCGATTTAGCTGAAAATTTGTAAAATAGGAGAGAATGGATAAAATCCACCGCCATCTAGAGGACCTTGACATCATTTCTTTGGGAAAACTATTTTACTCTTGATTTCTTCTAGGTGGCAGTACATAGTGACCAGAATTCTTGTGCGACTTTTCGTTGCCATGGTAACGTTACTTTTGTTAAAATGTAATTTATATCTACACTACTTATCGGATCAAAATAAAATTAACATATTCGTGACCGGACGGACATTCTAAATGATTTGGCTACCTCAGATTTTGTCGCCGTTTAGTTTTTTAAAAAAACTTTAGATTAACTTTAATGTAACTTTATAACTTTTTGAACGATTTTGCCACAAAACTAATGGCATTCAATCGGGAATGAAACTTGCGGATGGTCAAAATTTCAACTCGATCCGAGCCTTCGTTTGACCGCTATCATGAGCTAAAAAAGCTGTGCGACTTTCCGTTGCCATGGTAACGGGACTTTGTTATAATGTAATTTCCATCTACACTACTTATCGGATCAAAATAAAAATAACATATTCGTGATCGGACGGACATTCTAAATGATTTGGCCACCTCAGATTTTGTCGCCGTTTAGTTTGAAAAAAAAACATTCGATTAACTTTAATGTAACTTTTTAACTTTTTGAACGATTTTGCCACAAAACTATACAGCAACCCGCCTAGGTGGTATGTACATGTGTGCAAAATTTCAGGCCGATCAGAGAAACGGTGCGACCTGTATCGAAGCAGTAACAGGAAAAAAAACAAAAAAAAACAGACACTCGAGCCATAAAGAGTCAAGTGGAGACGCTCGCTTCGCTCGCTCAATGAAACATATTATATTGTACATGGATCAGACAGACTTAATTAAATTTTCATTTTATTACACAAATAATGTTCATAGGCTAAATTAAAACTGAAATAAATAATTATACAACAACGAGAATACGACTTAACAATACTGAAATATATTAATTGAATTTGATATGACCGGCGAGAACATTCCTACACGACAAAAATCGCGACTGTATAACAAAGAAACAGTTTTTAAATTAATCAAATTAAAATGAATTATAAGTTAATCAATAGGCCTATCTATGGAACAAAAGTAAATTTTAAGTTTATTTTTAACCTCACTATACGATTGCAAATCTTTCATGTGGGAAAGAAATACTCAAGAGTTCTCTGGCCGTACTTATTGACGTATTCTGGTGTATCGAAGTTAATTTTTAACACAAATCTTGTATTATATTGATGCTCATTGCGTGAATTTTTGTAGATGTCACTAAAATAATATTTTACCAAAAGGCGAAATCGATACAGTAAAGAAACAGGCAATAAAAAGCAATATGTGTACAAGTCATGTGTATGGAAAACGATTGAGTTTTTGTTATCTGGGATAATGAGTTTTAACATTTTATTTTGCAGAACTGCTAATAGACCATAAGAAATTATTGATTCTGCCAAGGAGATATAAACAGTTCGCAAGGTAGTATAAGGCAAAATATATTTTAATTTATATAATTGAAATGCGCAACTTCTAAGCTTTTTGCAAACTGAATCAATGTGAGGCTTCCAACTAAAATATTTATCTACTATCAACCCTAGATACACGTGAGTATCAACACACTCATCTCCTCAACACATTCACATACCACACTATTGCTAGTATGCAAACACTCATTGGAATGACTTATTATGTGAATGCTATCCGAACGTGATTCATTAAAAGGCGAGCAAATGTGTACAATTTTAGTTTTAATTGAATTCAGGGTTAATTAACAATCGTGAGCATAGGGCTAACACGCCAAACTCCTGAAATCTGCGTTTAGGTTTTGTTCTGCAACTTTTAAAATCTTATGAACAGAGATTAGAGCAGCGTCGTCGGCGAACATTAGTATAAAAAAAATAATAAAATAAAAGTATATCGTTTACGTAGATCAAATAAGAAATTGGTCCCAAAATTGAGCCTTGTGCTACGCCAGTATTAGCATTGAGTATATAACCATCCTTAGCGTTCCATACTCAAAGGTATTAGATTCTTTCTCGTAGCTGTAAGAATCCCCTATTTTAACCACAATCTTCCTACTTTTTAGGTAGCTTCTAAACCAGTTCAACATATTACCACATATTCCAATATTTTCAAAACATTACAAAAGTTTCTCATGGTTCAACATATCAAACGCTTTCTTAAAATCTATAAACATAGCTAACACGTGGAAGTTGTCATTTAATTTTGAATTTATCAAATTTGAAAAGCGCACAAGGAGATCGGAAGTGCCTTTACCTTTTTGAAACCCATATTGCTCTTTATTAATGATATTAAACTTTTCAAGATATGTTAATTGATCTGCAATACATCGTTCCATTATTTTTTCTATGACGGGTAACAACGCAATTGGTCTATAGTTTTCAAAAAGTGTGTGATCCCCTTTTTTGTATATGGGTCTCACTACTAATATTTTTAGCTTATCAGGCACTACGCCTTCTTTTATAGACAAATAAATGAAGTGAGCAATTACCGGAGATATAAGGTCGCATATATTTTTTAAATCTACTACACGGATACCGTCAATACCAGGTGATTTTTCAGAGTTCATTCCTGCAATTATAGTCGCAACCCTTTCAACGGTTAGGGCCTACATGTGGCATATACATAGATTGCATCTGTGAAGCTTTGTGCATATTTTTTGCAGTTTTAATTTCACAAGAATGTTTCAAATTTTCAACCTCGTTAATAATAATAATAATAATAATAATAATAATAATAATAATAATAATAATAATAATAATAATAATAATAATAATAATATATATTTTTTTTAAATTCCTAGCACATACAATTTTTACACAAATCGACATAAAACCACCATGAGCTAAATACTCGCGCGGTGGCTAGCACACAAATATAATTATACACAATTTTACTATACGTGCCGCCATATTACATAATTGAATAATAAAAAAATGGTACAATCCGAGATTTTTCACATTTTAAAATTTAAAAATTCTTCACAAAAATACAAAGTTACCGGTTCACAAAAGTAAATAAATTATTATATAAAAATCAGACTCATTAACCCAATCTTGGGGATTACAAACAACTTACACTTAGCCATTAAAACATCTTTTACGCTGCGTTTAAAACTAAGCTGGCTCATACTTTGGACAAAATCTTTTAGTAATTTGTGAAATTTCATTGAAAGTGGCTGGCCCTTTATGTGCTAGCTGGTTATGGGTGTTTGTTTAAAAATAATCTATCTAAATATCTAATCTAATAATAATAATAATAATAATAATAATAATATATAATAGTCAGTGCATACTTTTATTACAACTGCCATCTTTGACTTATAATGTCCTCAAAGCGAGCTTATGCTTAAAAAACATATTATATATATATATATATATATATATATATAAATATATATATATATATATGTTAGTACTTTAGACAGAAATTAAAAAAGTGTCTAAAGTCTAAACTACTAACATAACAGCGTCATAGTCGCCTACTATAAAGCCAAGTTTAAACATATATATATATAATAATAATAATAATAATAATAATAATAATAATAATAATAATAATAATAATAATAATAATAATAATAATAATAATAATAATAATTGTATCTAACCTTGTTTCCAACTTTGAAGTCAGTCAGGGGGTGGGAGGTTCCCACCCCATTCTGGGCTCCCCGGGGTTATTATCGAAGCCGGTTAGCCATACTTGACGCTTCTCCCACATCTTTTTCTTCCTCTGCGTCATTTACTTCACTTTCTTCCTCTTCACTGTCTTCTTCCTCGGGGACCTTCACCAGTTTTTGCCATTTTTTTCGTTCTTCCCAACATCTTTCCTGGTTAATCCTTTCCCAAGCTGCATTTCTCCTTTTCAAATCTATTGCTATAACTAAATCCCACCTCAGTCTGGGCCTCCCTCTTTTTCTCTGTTTGTTTCCTGCATCTTGTTCATACTGCATCTTCGGAATCCTGTCCTTCTGCATCCTCTTCATGTGTCCAAACCACGACCATCTCAGCCTTTCTTTCCCTAGCTTAAAGTTTAAACTCTACTCCTAGTTCTTATTTCCTTATCTTCGTGCTCCTCATCTTATTAATCTTCGTAACTCCTATTACACTCCTTTTTAACTTCTGATTTGGACTTAAGTCCATCAGTTCGTGTCTTAGGAGTTTGTAAACGGTGACTTTGGAGCCGTCCTAGCAACGAAGCACATAGTAAATTCAGAGTTGTTCTGAATCGGCCTTGTTGATTCAGGCGTTGATTCGCGGGTGTTGTTCGCGGGTGTCCATACCACTGATTGCTATATTTCCTATTAAAAATATCGATCTTTGGATGGTTATCGCTCACTCGTCGATTGCGTCGGGGCCTACAGGGTTGGCTTGGTCGCTTTGATTTAAAGTCCTTCACTGAAAATCAGTTTTAAAACTGAGTGGATAGACTCTAAATACAATTTATTTATTTATTTTATTTAAATCAAACATTAGTATATTGTATATTTATTAGCCTCTTTTGGTTCATATATACATTCACATAATATATAAATGAGTTGAACATTTGAGTTGTCAGATTATTAATATTTATAATAATGAGATAAACTTAAACCATATAAACATAATATGACATAATAACATAATTTAAATTTTAAAAATTGGGAGTAACATTAAAATTCCATCATGGCGTTTTCCACTGGGCCGCACTGAGTGCGACGTCAGTGCGCACTGAAACGTCACGGTCACGTGATGCACGGCACCAGTGCTGCCCTGAGTGCAACTGTCAGTGGAATACGACTATTTTTTCAGTGCATAATATTGAGTGGCAATCCTCACTATCAATATGTCTTCATACGCTTTCGAAGCAATTGTGGTGGATGAGAATGGGGAAAAAGTCGAAAGCAATGGCCAATGCATATTAGGCCCTATAGCCGTTCCAACTGGACTGAACAGTAAACAATAAACATAACCTCAAACTGAAATGTTATGCAAATCTACCTCTATGTCAGAATACATGTGGACAACATCTTCTACGTAGTTTGTGATTTCTCTGAGACAATTCTGGTAATGATTGATCAACTCATCGTCGCTGCTATCCAACGAAAAGTCGATCAAATCTAACAACACAACCAAATTTCGCGGGTCTACGGTTGCACTGAAAAGATTGCCCTGTCCCTCGGAGTCAGTGCGCACTGCGAGTGCACGGAGCGAGTGCAGTCCGCCCAGTGGAATACGATATTTTTGCACGAGTGCGATTTCCAGCTACCAGTGGAATATGCTACTTGCACTCAGTGCGCATCAGTGCGGCCAGTGGAAAACGCCATCAGTAACCTTTGTTTAATTTAGAATTGATTTTGAGAATCCAATTTAAACTCCTCCACTGAATAAAAACATCTTTCCATGTGAAACAATTTAATTTTTTTCTTAAATGTAATATGATCATTAAGGTTTTTATATTCTGATGGAATGGAGTTATAAAGGTTAATGCCCGATACTGCAAGCCCTTTCTGTCGCATCGACAGATTGCATTTTAATGATGTTAAATTATTCTTATTCTCCTAGTATTAATATTATGGACATCTGAATTACAGGTGAATAAATTAAGATTTTTGTGAATAAATGTTATAACTTCATAAATGTATACACATGGCTTGGGTAGAATTTTCAGTTTTTTGAAAAGTGGCCTACAGCTATCCCTATTCCCAGATTTCGTTATTGCTCTTATTGCCTTTTTCTGTAGAATAAATATCTTGTTACTGTCGGTTGAGTCTCCCCAAAGTGCAATTCCGTAGGACATAATAGCATGAAAGTATGAAAAGTGTATAGATCTTAAAGTTGTGTCATTAACCAGACGATTCATTTTCTTCAACACAAAGCATGCAGTTGCTAGCTTGAATGCTAGTTTTTGTACATGTAGTTTCCAGTTTAAGCTGCTGTCTAAGAACAATCCTAAAAAGTTAGCATCCTTTGATATAGGGATATTATCCGTGTCATCATTTCCACTACTATATACATTCAAATTTTCTATAATCTCGCCCTTACTCGTATGGAAGTAAGCTAGTACTGTTTTTGTATTATTGATAGGAAGGTCATTTACTTGAAACCATTCGTTATTTTCCTTGATAGAATAATTTGCCGACATTTCCAGTTCATTCGTTTCAGCATGAGTTAAGATTTGATTACTATCATCCGCAAATTGAATTAATAATCCCAAAGACACATTCAGTGGCAAATCGTTAGTATGCAAATTAAACATGGAAGGACCTAAGATGGACCCTGTGGAACTCCCGTTTCAATTGTCCTCCAATCTGATCTAACTATTTCTTTTCTATTTGCTTCCTTATTATAGTAGGTGATATCAACACACTGCTGTCTATTTTCGAGATAAGATTGGAACCATTTCAGAGGAATACCGCGTATACCGTAAAATTCCATTTTCTGAATGAGAGTTGAATGATTAATTGTATCGAAGGCTTTCGATAAGTCAAAAAACAGCCCTAAAACTTTTTCGCCTTTATCTAATGATTTTAAGATCATGTCCGTCAAAGAAAATGACGCTGTAAGTGTAGATCTACCTTTCCTGAAGCCATTCTGATTGGGGTTTATTATTTTATTTTTGTTTAGAAAACTTTCTAGACTTCTATCCATAATTTTTTCTAGCACTTTTGAAAATATTGGCAAGAGCGATATTATAGGTCTATAATTTTTGGCACATGTTTTGTCACCTTTTTTAAAAATTGGAATAGTCCTGGTGTATTTAAACCATTTAGGAAATTGTCCTGTCTGTAAAGAATTGTTGCATATTTCTACTAGCGGAAGAGCAACAAACTTAGCTACACGTTTAACTACCATTGAGTTTATTCCAAAAATATCTACTGTGCTTGTGCATTTAATTTCTTTGATTATATCTACTACTTCTTTCGATGTCGTCGGTTCTACAAACATAGATTTGCTACAACGAGTAGAAGAAGCATTTAATTTATTTAACGCGAGTTCTGTGTTTTTTGCACTTGCCAATATATTATTGTTTTTTGCGACTTCTATGTATGACTTATTTAAAATATTTGCTACCTCGTACGGCGTATCAAGTAAACGGGCCTCTGAGAAAACATTTATGTTACGCTTAGGGGCAGGTTCTTTCCCAGATTCTTTATACGAATTATATTCCATGCAGTCCTTACTTTATTATGAGATTTTTGGATTTGCTCATCCAAGTACATTTTTTGGCTTGCCTTTTAACCTTTGAAATATTTGTTTATAACTGTAAAAATGTTTAGTATTTTCGTCGGTTGATCATATTTTGCAATTTTATACAATCTTTTCAAAGTTTGGCTAGAATTAATGATACCTTGAGTAATCCATTTCGAGTCATGCTTTTTCGTTGGTTTATTTAGTTTTAGCGGAAATGCTTGATTTAAGTAATAAGTAAATGTTACTAGTTTTTCGGCTTGTGACTCCAGACATTTATCATTCATTACATCCAACCAAGATTCATTTGCTAGCATGTGATAAAAGGTTGCATAATTTTTTTTACTTTACATGCGAACATTTTTTGATACTTGATTTTGAACTGATAACTTAATGTTATTGGAAAAGGGCAAACTTGCAATTAGAGCGTTGTGATCTGAAAAATAAACTGTTAAATTATCTACCACACACGTCTCTTGAGGTACGCAAGTGTAAATATTATCGATTAAGGTTTCTGAGTGCGAAGTGCACCTAGTTGGTGTGTTAACGAGTGGTTTCAAGTTGAAAGTATCAAGTAAAGTAACAAAGTCATATTTATTATTAGTATCTATTAAGAGGTTAATATTAGTATCACCACATAAAATGATTGTCTTGTTTTCGTATAGGAGCTTGTTTAGAATATTTTCTATTTTTGAGAGAAATGTTTTAATGTCTCCATCTGGTGTACGATACATTGACGCAATAACAACATTTATATCAGGAAGCTCAACCGCAATACACTCAAAATGTTTTTCAGTTGAATTTTTATTAAGATCTTCTCTTATTAGTATATCTGTATTTAATTCTTTTTTAATGTACATACAAACACCACCCCTTTTTAATATGTTTCTGCAATATCCGATCGGAGGTCCGTAACCATTAAGAGTAGCCACCCCAAGTTCATTATCTCTCAGCCAGTGCTCCTGAATGCATATAACATCTGGGATATCACTTAATTCTTTGATAAAAATTTCTAAATCTTGTGTACAATTACCCAAGCCCTGTATGTTTACATTTAAGATACTAAACACATTTCTAGCACGGTTATTCTGTGGACATAAAATTACTTGTTTATCTCCCCATAAAGTTACTCGTTTCCCGAACCAGTCTTTTCAAGAGCATTGTATATGTTTTGCATAAGAAATTGGCCGAGGTAATTACCACCTCTGTAGTTGAGGTGAATACCATCCCTGGCTGCCTCATTGTGAGATATACACATGTTCGGTTAACATACATAGCATTATTTTGTTTACATACCCATGAAGGCTATCGTTAATCATATCTATAGTTCCGTCGTTGACATCGTTCCTATAGATTACTCCACTCACTATCCAGTGAGTATGTTTATATTTTTCATGTCCCAGCTTCAGCAGTTCATTCATTTGAACCATGACGTGTTTTTCATGTCTAGCTTTGAAGCCAACATTGTTTGTGCCCGCGTGAATCGCTATAACTTTAGGCTCACTTTTATCTTCTCTTCTCTGAATAATGTTACTAAGTTCACTCACTCTGACTCCCGTGTATACGCCCACTTCACAACCCTTTGATTCGCACACCTTACTCGCTACTTTTATCATCGAGTCCCCCAGAATAAGTACCTCGCCTTCATCCACTGTGTGACCCTCCATTACCCCTTCTTGTGAGTTTTCTTGGATCTTGTTGTCTTGACCCTCCATGTGTAGTGACATTATCCTCTTGAATTTTTCTTCATTTTCTTCACTAGTCGCGTGTCTATAATATTGATGCGAGACACTTCTAGATTCTAAAATGTTATTGTTAACAATATAGTTGTTGCGTTGCGTGTTACGAGAAGCTGTTACGTCATCACCTCGCACCTCAACGTTCCACAGTTCAAAATTTACGTTCCTTCCGTATTCATCTAGCTTGTTAAGTCTTATGTTCAATTCATCAATAACTACAGAGTTCTCTTTCACTTTTTTGGATAAGATTTTAACCTTTTCGTCATTGCTTTGAACTAACTGCAAAACTGTTTCATAATTATCTTTAGAATCGGCGATTTCTTGTTTCATTATCTTTATATCACTTATAACCACGTCTAATTACTGGACAAAGTCCTTAAGAGATTTTTGAACCAACAGACCTTGGGCTGACCCCCCCAAATCAAAATAGACTTCACCTGCAGGATCCGGTAAAGGGCTACCAGGTGTCCCCGCCACCCGGCAACCAATGCAACGCAAATCCTTTTTTTGTTGTTTCGATTTCACGTTTGTAGGTTGTTTTTTTTTTCATTGTTTGAGTCATTTCGCTGAGTTCGCTTTATTCACAACACCTAACGTTTCGATACGACTGTGCGTATCATCATCTGAGGCAACACTGAAAAACTTAAGATTTGAGATAATATTAATATTAATAACTAGGAAAACGCTTAAGTCCCGCCGCGTTGTTGGATGAGCGGAATTGGTGCATTGAGCTGCCATGTGTTACGCGGATTTTCTGTTGTTCTGTGAAAAAATCATTACTTAGTTGAAGATTTAAAAAAAAATTATATTAAATTAAATAAAAAATAAACTTAATTTTTTTAATTAATCGTAATTTTAAAAAAAAAAATCATTACAATAGGATAAAGCATGTAGGTGTTATAAGTCAAAGAATTGTTTTAAAAAAGAAAAAAACCGTAAAATTTCGATTTCATGAAGTAAAATAATTTTTCGATTACGCTCAAATTTCACACGAATATATTAATTCATAAAATAAAGGTTCTGTGAAAAAATCATTACAATCGGATAAAGCATGTAGGTGTTAAAGTCGAAGAAATTTCTTAAAAATCGAAAAAAATCGTAAAAATTGCGTTTTGTATAAGAAAAAATTCTCGATTGCGCTAAAAAACGTGGCAGTTCTTCGTTCAGAGATTTCGAAGGTCCCTATCCCTATAAAATTTCATCGCAATTGGAGTATCGGTTTAGCCGGAATCGTGCTAACAGACACACAAAAATACAAACAGAAAAAAATAAAAAAATACAAAATAAAACATCCCGGATTTTTTCTCCAGTGTAGTTAAATGGAATCTTCGCTTCGCTCGCTACGCTTATCCAATAATAATAATAGTAATTCACATTTTAAACTTTCGCGTCCCGTTAATATTAAATCAAAAGTGTAAAAGTTTCGGCTTATTTCGCCGTGTCGCGAGTAGGCCTAAACATTGTACGTACGGGTACCTCGACGTTTCGTTACCTCTGTTGGTAACATTCATGAGAACTTCGAGGTACGTACAATGTTTACTCGCGACGCGGCGAAATAACCCGAAACTCTTACACCTTTGATTTAATAATAATAATAATAATAATAATAATAATAATAATAATAATAATAATAATAATAATAATAATAATAATAATAATAATAATAATAATAATAATAATAATAATAATAATAATAATAATAATAATAATAATAATAATAATAATAATAATAATAATAATAATAATAATAAATGAATATATGGTTTTTAAGCATAAGCCCGCTTTAAGGACATAGTTATTGATTCATAGCAGTTGTCGAAAAAGTTTGCCCCGACTGGGGTTCGAACCCAGAACCTCCGGCTTAACGTGCCATAGCTCTACCAATTAAGCTACCGGGACCACAGAACAAACCTTTAGGAAACTGCTATTTGTTGTGACTGTTGACTTACATGACATAAATCCAACAGAAGACGGCAATGTAGCTGTCAAATCTGAAAGATTGCATGGATAAATTCAATCACATCTCATCTCCCATGAGTTGGGTAGTATGAATATATGGTTTTTAAGCATAAGCCCGCTTTAAGGACATAGTTATTGATTGATATCAGTTGTCGAAAAAGTTTGCCCCGACTGGGGTTCGAACCCAGAACCTCCGGCTTAACGTGCCATAGCTCTACCAATTAAGCTACCGGGACCACAGAACAAACCTTTAGGAAACTGCTATTTGTTGTGACTGTTGACTTACATGACATAAATCCAACAGAAGACGGCAATGTAGCTGTCAAATCTGAAAGATTGCATGGATAAATTCAATCACATCTCATCTCCCATGAGTTGGGTAGTATGAATATATGGTTTTTAAGCATAAGCCCGCTTTAAGGACATAGTTATTGATTCATATCAGTTGTCGAAAAAGTTTGCCCCGACTGGGGTTCGAACCCAGAACCTCCGGCTTAACGTGCCATAGCTCTACCAATTAAGCTACCGGGACCACAGAACAAACCTTTAGGAAACTGCTATTTGTTGTGACTGTTGACTTACATGACATAAATCCAACAGAAGACGGCAATGTAGCTGTCAAATCTGAAAGATTGCATGGATAAATTCAATCACATCTCATCTCCCATGAGTTGGGTAGTATGAATATATGGTTTTTAAGCATAAGCCCGCTTTAAGGACATAGTTATTGATTCATATCAGTTGTCGAAAAAGTTTGCCCCGACTGGGGTTCGAACCCAGAACCTCCGGCTTAACGTGCCATAGCTCTACCAATTAAGCTACCGGGACCACAGAACAAACCTTTAGGAAACTGCTATTTGTTGTGACTGTTGACTTACATGACATAAATCCAACAGAAGACGGCAATGTAGCTGTCAAATCTGAAAGATTGCATGGATAAATTCAATCACATCTCATCTCCCATGAGTTGGGTAGTATGAATATATGGTTTTTAAGCATAAGCCCGCTTTAAGGACATAGTTATTGATTGATATCAGTTGTCGAAAAAGTTTGCCCCGACTGGGGTTCGAACCCAGAACCTCCGGCTTAACGTGCCATAGCTCTACCAATTAAGCTACCGGGACCACAGAACAAACCTTTAGGAAACTGCTATTTGTTGTGACTGTTGACTTACATGACATAAATCCAACAGAAGACGGCAATGTAGCTGTCAAATCTGAAAGATTGCATGGATAAATTCAATCACATCTCATCTCCCATGAGTTGGGTAGTATGAATATATGGTTTTTAAGCATAAGCCCGCTTTAAGGACATAGTTATTGATTGATATCAGTTGTCGAAAAAGTTTGCCCCGACTGGGGTTCGAACCCAGAACCTATGCTTAAAAACCATATATTCATACTACCCAACTCATGGGAGATGAGATGTGATTGAATTTATCCATGCAATCTTTCAGATTTGACAGCTACATTGCCGTCTTCTGTTGGGTTTATGTCATGTAAGTCAACAGTCACAACAAATAGCAGTTTCCTAAAGGTTTGTTCTGTGGTCCCGGTAGCTTAATTGGTAGAGCTATGGCACGTTAAGCCGGAGGTTCTGGGTTCGAACCCCAGTCGGGGCAAACTTTTTCGACAACTGATATCAATCAATAAACTATGTCCTTAAAGCGGGCTTATGCTTAAAAACCATATATTCATACTACCCAACTCATGGGAGATGAGATGTGATTGAATTTATCCATGCAATCTTTCAGATTTGACAGCTACATTGCCGTCTTCTGTTGGATTTATGTCATGTAAGTCAACAGTCACAACAAATAGCAGTTTCCTAAAGGTTTGTTCTGTGGTCCCGGTAGCTTAATTGGTAGAGCTATGGCACGTTAAGCCGGAGGTTCTGGGTTCGAACCCCAGTCGGGGCAAACTTTTTCGACAACTGATATGAATCAATAATAATAATAATAATAATAATAATAATAATAATAATAATAATAATAATAATAATAATAACAATAATGAATATATGGTTTTTAAGCATAAGCCCGCTTTAAGGACATAGTTATTGATTCATAGCAGTTGTCGAAAAAGTTTGCCCCGACTGGGGTTCGAACCCAGAACCTCCGGCTTAACGTGCCATAGCTCTACCAATTGAGCTACCGGGACCACAGAACAAACCTTTAGGAAACTGCTATTTGTTGTGACTGTTGACTTACATGACATAAATCCAACAGAAGACGGCAATGTAGCTGTCAAATCTGAAAGATTGCATGGATAAATTCAATCACATCTCATCTCCCATGAGTTGGGTAGTATGAATATATGGTTTTTAAGCATAAGCCCGCAACAGTCAAAGTCAACAGTCACAACAAATAGCAGTTTCCTAAAGGTTTGTTCTGTGGTCCCGGTAGCTCAATTGGTAGAGCTATGGCACGTTAAGCCGGAGGTTCTGGGTTCGAACCCCAGTCGGGGCAAACTTTTTCGACAACTGCTATGAATCAATAAATAATAATAATAATAATAATAATAATAATAATAAGCCTACTTTTTTATGTTAGGTACTTTTATTTAATTTTTGTTTATATCCAAACTATGTGTCCCGAAAAGCTACACAGTCACTTATCTGCAGGTTTACATAAGAATAATACAAAAATAACAGAATGCAAATTAGTCTCTTGGAATCCTCTTATCTTTAAAAAACCATAACACCATTGTACTTACATGCCAGTTTAAGATCAAGGAAAACAAATAAACTTAGAACATTATGCCATCGGATTCCGTGTTTGAAGGCAACAAATAACATCCAATTAAAATTTTACGATCTTTGGTTGGTTATCGCTTAGGCCTACTCGTCGATTGCGTCGGGGCCTACAGGGTTGGCTTGTTCGAAATGTCCCCCACTGAAAATCAGTTTATGACTGAGTGGGTAGACTCTCAATACGAATTTATTTGTTTTGTTTATTTATTTTATTTACACTAACATACATATAACACATCCTCACCAAACAAAAAAAAAACAGAGAAAGAAGCAGGTAATAAAAAAACCCAGCAACAACAACAACATATGAATACGAAATTAAATAAGTGGCATTTGAAAGCACTAAATTTTCTGTGATTATCAGAATTAGTGCTCTTGTGGGAGTACCTTTGGCAATACATCTACTACACTACTGTTGCCGTCGCCTGAACAAAGTCGTACACCTTTTATATTAGGAATGGAAATACGCGTACGAAGTGACCCTCCTTCTGAGTTAGTGATAACCCATGTTTTTTGTTTTTTTGTTTCTCATTGTTACATGTATTCATTGCAACTTAATTCTATTTTTAGCTCAATTTTTCTTATTGTGTTTAACTCTGTTCTCTATCTGCTGATGCATAGAATATTATCAGTTGTGTTATGTTAGTACCTATTTTTTTCTCTTTTCTATTTTTAGGATTTTATGTGTGTATCTTCAATATATTATATTACACTTGTGGGATCTCGATCCTGTTGCGAATAAAGATATAATAATAATAATAATAATAATAATAATAATAACATAATAATAATAATAATAATAATAGTAAATAATAATAATAATAATAATTCAATTTTATTTAAAATATTTTTTCAACGACAAATACACGATTAAAAACAATAAAAACAATCACAATTACAACAATCATGATTAGAAGATCAGCTTGAGGTTCTGAACATAGTTTGATGTAGTCATCGAACTAAGATGGTCAGGTTTCTTGTCCTGAAACTGTATAATAATAATAATAATAATAATAATAATAATAATAATAATAATAATAATAATAATAATAATAATAATAATAATAATAATAATAATAATAATAATAATAACAAACAACAACAACCAACAAACAACAGACCAAACGATACATCACAACAGACCGGATTTAATAATAATTGACAAGAAGAAACAAGAAACTACCCTTATCGACGTTGCTATCCCAATGTGCCATAACGTCGAGACCACGTGGAAGAAAAAAATTGACAAGTATAGTGAACTTGCAATTGAGATCAAGAAGATGTGGAAACAGAAAAAGGTAAATACAATCCCATTCATTATATCAGCCAACGGCATCATACCGAAGAAGCTACATGAAAGCATTAAACAACTAGATCTTCAACCCAATGTATACATCGAGACTCAAAAGGCAGTAATACTCAACACGTGTAGAATAGTTCGTAAATTTCTAAACTAAGAATGATACTTCGAGATTTCGAGACAGCTTCCATCCTGACATGGTTTTCGTGGTTTCCCATAGTCCGAAGAGCAAATGCTAGGATGGCGACGAGAAATCGGCCACGACCGTACACAGCAGAAAGAAAACATCATCTACAAACAATATTAGAATTTATAAATGACTTATTTTAGTTAGAGTTAAGACAAAAGTAATAATGTAAGTAATAGGTACACATGGAAGTACTTGACGTAAGTCCGTACAACATGTTAGCTCCGGTTTTAACCGAGTTTGTATGAAATACATCCAATAAAATAATAATAATAATAATAGTAATAATAAGAAGAAGAAGAATGCATTCTCAGATTGTAAGACGTTCTGACCGATAAGTTTGTTGGGTTAATAGTAGATCACATATCTACAGTGTGTATCTAGGTATAAGTACAGATACTTTGGCAATAATAGATCTAGATAGGCCTACAGATTTTTTTAAATTATCTAGGCACCCACCGCAGTAACTTGTAAATATTTCCCAAAGCATTGAAGTTGAAGCACTAAGTGGGACTAGTGGTATTCGAAAGTACTAATTGAACACTAAATTTGTGTCATTCTTAGAATATTAGTGTTCTTGTGCGGGGGTGCCAAGTTGACGCACCTACTTCCTCCCCGTCTTTACTTATCAACTTATGGACCCCCCCCCCCCCTCCTTCACACAACAAGCAATTGCTTGAATATTTTTAGCTTCCCTCATCCCATTTATCGGCTTTATTGGTATGGTGCTCCTCTCGGCTGAGAAGTGTTGACGGTACTTGTACGGTCTGCCACTAAAGAATCTCTAGTAAGTTTGAATTGCGATATGCGCGCGCAACGTGTGAGGTGGGTCCTATTGATTGGTGTGGCCAGGAAGGTGGCCGGGCCGCTTGTTCGCCAGATCAGTGGGACCAGCATTTAATTGGGGCTGAACATGCATCGGCCGGACCTGTGCTAGGTTGAGATGCCACCTTGTCTAGCTTTCCTCCAGCTTTAGGCCGCTCTCTCTGTGGAAGCGTTTTTGGCAAATTCGGTAATTGACATTTTGGTTATCCAAAACTTTGCCAAGATGTCATGGGACTTAAACTTATGTAAGGTGGTACAGAACAAAAATAAATAGATATTGTTGATTTTGGATTTGGCTAACAAGTTACAGCAATGTGTATGTAATTTGGTAAATTTAATTTCGCTGAGACTACTACTACCAATACCATACTTACAATCTTTGGGTTAAGGTGGATGCATATTGCATTGTTGGCA
The DNA here is from genome assembly GCA_024449915.1 of Sweltsa coloradensis. Classification (NCBI taxonomy): domain Eukaryota; kingdom Metazoa; phylum Arthropoda; class Insecta; order Plecoptera; family Chloroperlidae; genus Sweltsa; species Sweltsa coloradensis. The sequence goes on from JAMZAV010002574.1 coordinate 88,566, forward strand.
ATCCACGACTCCAATGAATGTTTATTTTCTACAGGATATATATTGTCTGAAGGAAAAGAATGTATTTGCCAAGGGACAAAATGGTTTCTTGTACGAGTGCGTTCACGCTGCACTCTTAACCCCCGACTCGCAAATGACCTACT
>JAMZAV010002575.1:0-102125 GCA_024449915.1 Sweltsa coloradensis
ACGGTTAACTTTAGTCATAAGTCACTCTAGCCTAGGAGATATGGGAGGAGGGCCCCATGATGGTCAGAACCAGCACGGGTAAGGGGAGGAGAGGGTTCTCACGTCACGGTCGTCATCGTCTTTGTCATCGTTCGTTGTGTCTCGTCATCGTCGTTGGAGAAGTCGTCAAGGGAAGGGTTTTTGAGTTTATTTGGATTAAGGACGCGTCAACCGTTAGGTCATAATGCACCACTCTAGCCTAAGGGGGGTGGGGAGGAGGAGCCCATGCTGGTCAGAACCAGCCACGGGTAAGGGGAGGAAGGGGGGTTTCTCACGTCGCGGTCGTCATCGTCTTTGTCATCGTTCGTTGTGTCATTGTCATCGTCGCCGGGGGGTCGTCAAGGGAAGGGGGAGGTGTCCCAGACGACGATTGCCAGAGCTCGCCTCTAGATACGGGGACTAATACTACCCCTCGTACTATAGCTGATGTTTGCGAGGTGAAGTTTTTCTCTTTAATCGTCTTTTCCGATTAGCAAAGCCATGCTCTGGGCCAAATTCTACCCCGGGCCCAGACGGGATTTCGTGATATAGAATAAAACAATATATATATATATATATATATATATGTTCTGTTGTAGGCTTTCGTGATTCATGGTTTATGTTAAGTTATACTTTACGGAAATAATCACGCTTTATTGGATGTTTAAAACAAATATTTAATTAAAACTTCAACGTTTCAGAAGACTAGGCTTCCATTTTCAAGAAGAGTTGGTATAAAACAATAAAACAAAACATCAGCAACACAATAAAAATATAAACAAACTTAACCGCCTTACAAAGGCAAACCAAATAGTAAGTATACAAAAGCAAATCAGGTGCAGTGAAAACTTTTTAACCACATCACTGTGCTAAGCGCTTTGCTTGACTTCTAGTCACCCTTCTCACAGGCTGATTCTGTTCTTCAACTGATGTTGTAGAATTGCTGGAAATTGTAGGACTTAAATGTTGACTTCTTGTCAACATTCTTGTAGGAGGATTCTGGTCAACTGTTGGTACGACTCTTGGACCATGTGTATCCAGCGCAGAGTCTGGATTATCTGTTTTATGGTTTTCAGGCACCAATCTATTTGCCAAAACAGGCTTCCAAGACTGGGCCAGACGTTTGCCATCATCTCGCTTGTTCAAGTTATGAGGGCGTTTTTCAATTTTCTACTGCCTCTCTGACGATACGGCTAGTCAGATGGCTGATCATGGCAAGAGACCTCATTCCTTCAAAGTCTATCGAATGACCCTTTTTCTTGACATGTTGCGCCAAAGCAGAAGTGGTTTCCAGCTTGTTGACTGCAAGCATGTGTTCTTGTAGGCGCATTGACATGTTTCGCCCTGTCTGGCCAATATAAGTCTGGGAACAGTCTGCACATGGGATCTCGTAGACGCCCCAACCCTCCAAAGGTATCTTATCTTTAGGACCACCAATCATTTTACCCAGGGTCCTGTCTGTTGAAAAAACCGTCTTGATGTTTTCTTGAGCTAGTATATGGCCGATCCGGTCTGTTGTCCCTCTCACATATGGCAAATATGCAGTAGCTCTTGGTTGAACTGATGGCTCGACGTCTACCGAAGCAAGTTGTATTTCCGCTCTTGTTTTTCTATTCCAAGCCTTGTAAAACAACTGGTTTGGAAAGCCATTACTAAGCAGTGCTCCACGTAAGGCAGAACCTTCTTCTTCCAAATGTTCAACGTCGGTTATTCGTCGCGAACGTGTAGCCAAAGTAAAAGCTATTGAACGAAGTTGTGACGGGTGATGATGTGAAGAGGCCTGCAAATACCTATTGGTATGAGTTGGCTTCCTGTACACAGTATGACCTAGGCGCCCATCAGGTCTCCGGATTATTAAAGTGTCAAGAAACGGCAATTTTCCATTTACTTCAACCTCCATTGTAAATTGAATGTCAGGATGTACAGAGTTAAGATGATCCAAAAAACTAGGTAGCTCTTCTTTGCCATGTTGCCAAATGGCAAAATAATCATCGACGTATCGCAGGAAAACTCTTGGTTTATGTATGGATGACTCAAGGGCTCGGGTCTCGAAATCTTCCATGTACAAGTTTGCAACAACTGGTGAGAGTGGAGAGCCCATCGGTGCACCCTTTACTTGTTTAAAGAATTGTCCTTCATAAATAAAATAAGTAGAAGACATACAATGTTGAGACAAGGTGACAATGTGTTTCGAGATTGGGTACTTTTCCGCAATTATTTTCATGGCTTCATCTACTGGTACCTTTGTGAACAGGGATACTACGTCGAAACTTACAAGTATATCTCCTGGATCTAATGTTATATTCTCCAGTAGACTTATGAAGTGGACTGAGTTTTTAACGTACGATTTAGCATCTTCTGTAAAAGGCTGTAAGCAATTGGCAAGATGCTTTGCCAGAGCCTGCGTCGGTGACCCTACAGCACTGACAATCGGTCTCAATGGTAGATTAGCTTTGTGGATCTTTGGAAGACCATACAGCCGTGGAACTCGGGATGACTTTTCCTAGGTATTAGATACTTTTTTACCTGTGGGTCAATGGGTGATTCAACAATAAGAGATTTAGTCTTCTTTTCTAAGTAAACCGTCGGATTATGCTCAGTAGGAACATAAGTAGGATCTTCTAAAATAATAGCCATTTTACTCCTATAGTCAACCGTATCCATAACTACTGTGGCATTTCCTTTGTCGGCAGGAAGGATGATGATGTCCGGATTGTTTCTTAATTGTATTATAGCTTGAGACTCTTCTTTCGTAATGTTGTTAGCGGGAGGCTTGGCTTTTCTAAGAATAGACGACGTATCTTGTCTTATCTGTTCTGCTGTTGCATCAGGTAGACCCATAATTGCAGTTTCTACGCCACAAATAATGCTTTCTACGGGGAGCTTATGTGGAGCAACCGCAAAGTTGAAGCCTTTGCTTAGAACAGATTTGCTTGCTTCATTAAGCTGTTATTGAAGAGTAATTTGCTACAACCTTGTCAGGGTCTAGTTTGTAGTGAGTAGCGACAGGAGTGGTTTGGTGTTGGAGCTTAACGAACTTGTTCTGCTGTCGAGTCCTTGCTTTTTCAACATTATCCTTAGCTCGACACATAGTCATGTAGTCTAACTTATCGAAAAGAACAGGATGTAATGTTTCACTTAAATAATTGTGAATGATAAGAAGATGATTTGAAATGTGATTAAGTGTGCGATATGCGTCAGAAATGCAGTCACGAAGGAGACCAGACTGGCTTTGTTAAGAATTCTCGTAGTGGCTGGTGTAGTTTTACAAAATTTCAACCTAAGAAAATCGTATCGTCAGAGAGGCAGTAGAAATTGAAAAACGCCCTCATAACTTGAACAAGCGAGATGATGGCAAACGTCTGGCCCAGTCTTGGAAGCCTGTTTTGGCAAATAGATTGGTGCCTGAAAACCATAAAACAGATAATCCAGACTCTGCGCTGGATACACATGGTCCAAGAGTCGTACCAACAGTTGACCAGAATCCTCCTACAAGAATGTTGACAAGAAGTCAACATTTAAGTCCTACAATTTCCAGCAATTCTACAACATCAGTTGAAGAACAGAATCAGCCTGTGAGAAGGGTGACTAGAAGTCAAGCAAAGCGCTTAGCACAGTGATGTGGTAAAAAGTTTTCACTGCACCTGATTTGCTTTTGTATACTTACTATTTGGTTTGCCTTTGTAAGGCGGTTAAGTTTGTTTATATTTTTATTGTGTTGCTGATGATTTGTTTTATTGTTTTATACCAACTCTTCTTGAAAATGGAAGCCTAGTCTTCTGAAACGTTGAAGTTTTAATTAAATATTTGTTTAAACATCCATAAAGCGTGATTATTTCCGTAAAGTATAACTTAACATAAAAATATATATATATATATATATATAAAATACATAAAAACAAGGATCTTGGGTGAAACCGCGTCGAAAATAAGATGAACCAGGGCAGAACCTGGGTTTCGTCTGTCCTACGTCAGACATTTTCAAGGTTGACTGTGACTCTACGGAAGTTGGAGTCTGGGTCTGGGTCTGTGACTCTAACCTCCGTAGAGTCACAGTCAACCTTGAAAATGTCTGACGTAGTACAGACGAAACGTCGGTGGACGCCCAGGTTCTGCCCTGGTTCATCTTATTTTCGACGCGGTTTTACCCAAGATCCTTGTTTTTATCCTATGACGGGCCGCGAAAACCTACAACAATCCATATACATATATATATATATATATATATATAATATAAAATATATATATATATTAAAATAAAATATGTTTTGAGGTAAAACTGCGTGTGATGATTTATAATAAAATAATATTTTATAATAATAATATATATATATATATATATATAATATATATATATATAGAATTTCTGAGGTTTTCGTGGTTATTTGTATGTGTTACCATCTTTAAATAATTAAATTTACTTCTTTCGGTTTACCACGTATATTGTTTATTTAATCCGACGTTTCGACTGGATTTCACCAATCTTTGTCAAAGACAGTAAAGCAACTCAAGTAAAAAACCCAATATACAAAAACACTTCAAGAGGGAAACGAAACAAAAACACAATAATAACATAAAACAAACATAATAAACAAGGCAATGCAAAGAAGTTAACTAACAGGAACTGCTCAGCATTACATTTAAGATAAGCAGGATAAGCAGTTGGATAAGCAGTTGCAGTGACTTGTTTTGTCTTTTATATTATTTGTTATTGTCTTGTTTGTTTACTCAATGTTTTTTAATTTGTATGTCGTTACCTTGAGAATGGGCAGGGAGAACTGTTCGAAACGTTGGTAATAAAACTTATTTAACTCGGAAACTCGAAAGAATTTCATTATGTCACATTATATCCGAGAAAATCTACGTAAAAACATACATATATATATATTGTCATGTCCTGTAGAGTACATGTTTGACTTATACTAATTATCTCGAGGTCCATTACATTTCGGAATCCAATCAGGGAACATACCGACGTGAGTTCATTTAGGGTCAAGACGTCTAGTTACTTTCCGGTGTGGCTCATTTAGACGCAATACAGGAAGGGAATCGACCGACAAAACGCTGAATACTAAAGATTGCACAACTAAATAGTGCAAGTAAATCGGACTTTGATTAAGTGCACTGAACGCAAGAGTGCGGACGTTCGTGGAGAACAGGGGGAGACGAGCGACAACCGTTGACGGAGGAGGTCAGGACAGTGCAACAACAACCGCAACGTGAACCACAAATGTCCTGGAAGAGTTCTTAGTGAGGATTACCGGATGAAGAACCAGAACAAGGATTAACCATAAGAAGAGGTGAAGAGAGAAGACATCGCCCAGGGTCCGACATCAGGGTGTCGGAGGGGGCCAGTCTAAACCACATACCAGGGACTAGAAGCATTCGGTAAGCCATGCAAACCAATAAGTTAGTCATAGAGTCAGTAGAGGTATGAACCCACGGTCTGCCAGACGGAACTCATAGGTTCGATCCTAGGCCAGAATAGGAGGGTTACTATGTTTATCTCTAATACAGTGCTGGTCTCTTAAGTGGAATCACGTCTAATTACTGTGTCTACATCCCCCTCATGAACCCACCTACCCACGATCCCTGGTCCGTGCTAGTTAATTTAGGCTTAAAGAGTTACGCTACGCCCCCACTTAAACACTCATTTGGCGATCACCACCCTCAGCCAAAGGGCCTAATTAGCTATGCGTGACAATATATTATGAACAAATAGGGAACCTAAGTTTTGAAGGCGGGAAGGAAATTGGTTCTCTCTGGTCTCAGCGCCCATAAGAATTAGCATGGTACGAAAATGTAACTCGCCGTATCTTTTGACTCGCGCAAAAGAAATCTAAACCAATAACATCACAAGATGCATAATTTTGTGGAGAAGATGATGGCATTCTACTTTGCTCGATGACGCTTCCTAAATTCAAACTATTATGAGTTTTAATGGACCCATGTTTGCGCGCTGTCGCAAATGTACTCTGACTGAGCGGCAACCTAAGCGAGACGCAGCCACGTTGTGTGCAGCTGTGGCATCCTTGCATACCACGCGCCTGTCCATGGTTGCTAAATGTACTTTTCATTCAAGATTTTGTTGGCACATTAAAGGATATTTTATTAGTAATGTATAATCTAGTACAACCCAGTGACCTCACAGTAGCCACAAAGCAAGTCGGATACCAAATGTTATGCTGATGCCACGGACAAAATGTTTTTACGTGCTTTTTCATGAGCAGTTTGGAAGGTTTGGCAACAGTGTAAATGTAGAGTTCACTTTGACTCAAAACAAATGTCATTAATATTTGTGATAGAGCAGAGTTATGTATATCCACGCAAAGAGGAAAGATTATAGTTTCTTACAGTATGAATATAATTCCGGTCCGTGGTCGGGTTCTCGCGCTATCGCTTACGAAACATTTAGCACGGGTTAATCGCCTATACCTCGCTGACCGGAGAGAACCAGACAACGCCCACTTAGGTTCCCTATTGCACATCTATAATTATATTATAGTATTTAAAAAAGATAAATTATGAACAAATTGCATATCTATATATTTTTAAAATAATATAATACGTCTTTACAATATAACGCAGCCTGGATTTTTTAATTCTTGTTAGTTTGTAAACGCAACGTAATAAGTTTATAAAGTTAAATTATAAGTCGACGTTCCATGCTGCCATCGCCCTTGGTCCAACCATCACCCCAACCGTCTTAGTCATCGTTCGTGTTGTCATGGTCATCGTCGTCGTGGAGGTTGTCAAGGGAAAGTAGGAGGTGTCCCCGACGACGTTCCATGCTGCCATCGCGTTGTTTTTTTTGGGGTTTATATGGATTAAGAACGCGTCAACCGTTAGGTCATAATGCACCACTCTAGCTTAGGGGATGTGGGGAGGAGGGGCCCAAGCTGGTCAGAACCAGCCACGGGTAAGGGGAGGAAGGGGGGTTTTCTAACGTCGCGGTCGTCATCGTCTTTGTCATCGTTCGTTGTGTCTTTGGCATCGTCGTCGGGGAGGTCGTCAAGGGCAGGGGGAGGGGTCCCCGACGACGTTTGCCAGAGCTCGCCTCTAGTTTCGAGGAGAAAATATATACTCAGCTCTTACTAGCTGATGTTTGCGAGGTGGACTTTTTCTCTTGAATCGCCTTTTACGATTAGCAGAGCCATGCTCTGGGCCAATTCTATCACGTTTTTTCTTTTTTTTGTTTATTTGGATTAAGGACGCGTCAACCGTTAGGTCATAATGCATCACTCTAGCCTAAGGGGGGGGGGGGGGGAGAAAGGGCCCATGCTGGTCAGAACCAGCCACGGGTAAGGGGAGGAAGGGGGGTTTCTCACGTCGCGGTCGTCATCGTCTTTGTCATCGTTCGTTGTGTCCTTGTCATCGTCGCCGGGGGTTCGTCAAGGGAAGAGGGCAAGGTCCCCGACGACGATTGCCAGAGCTCGCCTCTAATTTTAGTTTCATACAAGCGTATGTTCGCGAGGAAAACTTTTTTCCAGTAAAGGGCACTCAACCGTTAGTCCATAATGCGCTTCTCTAGTCTATAGGGGATGTTTGCAAAAAACTCCATTTTAAAATCATATTGCGCTGAATGAATGAAATGAGTTTATACTTTATACTGTGAGAGATGAATATAATGTTTTGTAAGTTTATAAAAGACAAATAAATTATAGAGTTGATAGTGATAGCGAAAGAAAAATGAATTATTTGAATAATACATTAAATGTTATGATGTTTATTTAATATTGCTTAATAAATGGAATGATTTATTTTGAAAGTTTGTGGCCGTTACCATAAGACCGAAGTTCTTCATGATTAAAATTGATTTAATTAATGTAAGAATGCTAATTCAAATCGTCGTTCGCTCAAATGTTGGTTTATAGTTTATTGGAGTAAGGGCGCGTCAACCGTTAGGTAATAGTGCACCACTCTAGCTTAGGGGATATGGGGAGGAGGAGCCCATGCTGATCAGAACCAGCCACGGGTAAACGCAGGAAGTATGAGGTGTTCTCACGCCGTGGTCATCGGTTTATTTATATTAAGGGCGCGTCAACCATGAGGTAATAATGGGCCCCTATAGCTTTTTGGTTTATTTGGATTTAAGACGCGTCAACCGTTAAGTCATAATGCACCACTCTTACCTGTGGGTGGGGAGGAGGAGCCCATCCTGGTCAGAACCAGCCACGGGTAACGGAAGGAAAGGGGGTTCTCACGTCGCGGTCGTCATTGTCTTCGTCATCGTTCGTGGTACGTCATTGTCGTCATCGTCGTCGAGAAGTCGTCAAGGGAAGGGGGAAAAGTTCCCTGAAGACGATTGCCAGAGCTCGCCTCTATTTTTGGGGAGTAAAATACGACCCTTCACACTAGCTGATGTCTGCGAGGTGGACTTTTTCGCACTTCAATCGCCTTTTACGATTAGCAGAACCATGCTCTGGTCCAATTCTACCCCGGACCCAGAGTAAAGGCGGAGCAATCACGTCGCGGTCGTCGTGATATTTATCATCGTTCGTTGTGTCGCTTTCATCGTCGTCGGGGAGGTTGTCAAAGGAAAAAGGAGGTTTCCCAGACGACGATTGCCAGAGCTCGCCTCTAGTTTCGGGGAGTAATATAATCTCATTTATACAAGCTGATGCTTGCGAGATGTTTTTTTCCCTTTATTTGGTTTAAGGACGCGACAACCGTTAGGTCATAATTTTTCTTTCTTTCTCTTTTTTTAAAAAGTTTTTTTTCTGTTTTTTGAGGTAGAGGGCACTCAAACTTTAGTCCATAATGCGCTAGTAAACTCTCGGAGAAGTTTGGGAAATCAAGGTATGACGACGACGTGGGAAACTGTGGCGCTTGAACCGGATAGTTCATATTGCGCCGCCTGTGATATTGTAAGTTAATTACATGAGTTTATACTGTGTTTTTGTTATATGGTTTTTCTAACTTCTTAAAAGAAATATAAATTATTATAAATGAAAGTAATAGCAAACGCAAAATTATTTACTTGAATAAAAATTACATGTGTTTGGTTGTAATTTAATATGGTAATTAAACTGAAGGAGATATTTAGAAAGTTTGTGGCCGTTTTGACTGCGATTGGGACATTATTTTAAATAAACCTTTAATTTATGTAGTTTGTATTTTTTCCATCGGTAATCTTAATCGATGTAAGAATGATAATACATATCGGCATTCGCCATTCTCTTTTTTTTGGTTTATTTGGATTAAGGACGCGTCAACTGTCAGGTCATAATGCACCACTCTAACCTAGTGGGAAGGGGGTGGAGGAGGAGGGGCCCATGCTGGTCAGAACCAGTCACGGGTAAGGTTTGTTCATTTGGATTAAGGACGCGTCAACCGTTAGGTCATAAATGCATCACTCTAGCCTAAGGGGGGGGGGGGGGGAAGGGGGCCCATGCTGGGGAGGAAGAGGGTTCTCACGTCGCGGTCGTCATCGCCTTTGTTATCGATCGTGGTGTCATTGTCGTCATTGTCGTCAAGGATGTCGTCAAGGAAAGGAGGCTAAGGTCCCTGACGACGATTGCCAGAGCTCGCCTTTATTTCGTGTGGAGTAAAATACTACCTGTGATACTACCCTTCATACTAGCTGATTTTTGCGAGGTGGACTTATCCTCTTGAATCGCCTTATGCGATTAGCAGAGCCATGCTCTGGGCCAATTCTACCCCGGTTTTTTGGATTAAGGACGCGTCAACCGTTAGGTCATAATGCACCACTCTAGCCTAAGAGGGGGTGGGGGAGGAGGGCCCCATGCTGGTCAGAACCATCCACGGGTAAGAGGAGGAAGGGGGGTTTATCACGTTCACGGTCGTCATCGTCATTGTCATCGTTCGTTGTGTCATTGTCATCGTCGCCGGGGGGTCGTCTAGGGAAGGGGGCAAGGGTCCCCGACGACGATTGCCATAGCTCGCCTCTAGGTTCGGGGAGTAATGAACTCCCCGCTTAATAGCTGATGTTTGCGAGGTGGACTTTTTCTCTTGAATCGCCTTTAACGATTAGCAGAGCCATGCTCTGGGCCAATTCTACCCCGGGCCCATGATCCAATGATATTAGAGATATCCTTGTACCATGCCCCGGGCCCAAATTAAACTGAATGAGATATTTAGAAAGTTTGTGGCCGTTATGACCGCGATTGGGACATTATTTTTAATAAACCTTTAATTTATGTAGTTTGTATTTTCTCCATCTGTTATCTTAATCAATGTAAGAATGATAATACAAATCGTCATTCTCTCAAATTAAAACTAAGACATAATAAAAATAGCTTCCGTCATATATCAGTCCCTCTTCAACCACAACCATAATAAATTATCTGAGATAAAGAGTACGAGAGATCACAGGTTCTAGTTCACTAGTTACTAGAAATTCCAATCTTTGACTCCATAGTGAGTAAATCTTGCTAATGTTCTTAAACTTGACATTGACCTCTGGATAAACAAAAAAAAGTTGGCACACTTTATCTCGAAACACTGCCAGAATGTGAACACTAGACAACGAACCTATTTATTACCTACTTTGCAGATTAAACTTGTGTTTGTTTTTGTGTGGAAAATGAATCAAGTACAAAAATGTTTTTCGGATATATTTTATATACGTTGATGGTGGCGAAATCTACCTAGTAAAAATGTTGTCATGTTAATTCACAAGAATTGTGTTAACTTTTAGAATTCTACGGTGTTTACTTGCTCTTTTTAATGACACTTTTTGTCTAAGAACGTACATTGGAATGTAATTAACACAATTATACAATTCACTGGTATTTATACCAAATTTTCCGAATACTACTAAAATGGTGCTACGATTTGTGGTGACAGCTCAATGATACTTGAAACAGTTGGTTGATTACATAGGCTTCGAACTATTCCCAAAATCTATTAACGAAAGCGGACGGGTTATCATTTTGTGAAGACTTCTTTTGAAAGAAGCAGGTCCTTGTAATATAATATGTAAAATGTTCGTACTAGTGCTGTGATATACGGAATTTTTTTTGAGTATTGCATAACGTTTGATTGACTAAAACGCGATTAAAAGCGAATTTGTATCAATAATATCTTGTGGGAAGTAGCAAGCCAATGTTGCATTGATAAATGAAAAATACTCACCAATGCTGCAAGGTGCTTGTTAAAAAATATATTTATGTCTTAAAAAGGGTATTTTTTACTTCTCGATGATTTGGGTGCCAGCATGAAATTTTTACTCGCCCGGGCGACTGGTACTTTTTTACCCCTATTTTTTTTTATTATTTTCCTATTTTCCGTCAACCGTGAAGTCATAATGCACCACTCTAACCTAGGGTTTTGTTTGTTTATTTGGATTAAGGACGCGTCAACCGTTAGGTCATAATGCACCACTCTAGCCTAGGGCCGGGTATGGGGAGGAGGGTACTATGCTGGTCAGAACCATGGCTACTGTTAAGGGGCTAAAGGGGGTTTCTCACGTCGCGATCGTCACCGTCTTCCCTAATTTAGTGTAAGTATATACGATATTGGGGAAAATGCATTTCATAATTCCCGGTCAGCAACGAGTCTTAAAAGGGGGTTCTGATTGTTGCCTCTATTAAATGTCAAGTATAACGACATGCGATTCTGAAGCGCTTTAACCGATTAGGTCATATAGCGCCGACTGTGATATTGTATTTAATAAAATGAGTTTATAATGTGTTTGATGGTAATATGGTTTTATAAATTTATAAAATAAAATAAAAGAACGGATTTTTGGATCATTACGTTTAAGGACGAGTCAACCGTTAGGTCATAATGCGCCAGTCGAGGGGAGGGGACCTATGCTGGTCAGAACCTGCCACAGGTAGAGGTAGGAAAGCGGGGTTCTTACGTCGCGATCGCGTCGTTATCATCGATTGTGGTGTCATTCACATCGGGCGAATGGTCCGAGACTTCAACCGCCAGAGCTCGCCTCTAATGTCCGGGAGTAATATAAGCTTACTCTCTAAATTACTAGTTGATGTTTGCGAGATGGCCTTTATCTCTTTCCCTGATATCTACTATTGTACTCTCTGGGCCATTTTTACATCCCGGACACAGACGGAGCACTGAATGCAGTTAAAATTTCTCCATTGGGAAGATATAGCAGTCAGTATATTAATTAATGATAATTTGAAATAACACAGATTAGAATATTAAATACAACAAAAATAAATAATTTATTTGGTTTATTTGGATTAAGGACGCGTCAACCGTTAGGTCATAATGTACCACTCTAGCCTAAGGAGGGGGGGGAGAGGAGAAGCCCATGCTGGTCAGAACCAGCCACGGGTAAGGGGAGGAAGGGGGATTTCTCACGTCGCGGTCGTCATCGTCTTTGTCATCGTTCGTTGTGTCATTGTCATCGTCGCCGGGGGGTCGTCAAGGGAAGGGGGCAAGGTCCCCGACGACGATTGCCATAGCTCGCCTCTAGTTTCGGGGAGTAAGATACTCCGCTCTTTCTAGCTGATGTTTGCGAGGTGGACTTTTTCTCTTGAATCGCCTTTTACGATTAGCAGAGCCATGCTCTGGGCCAATTCTACCCGGGGCCCAGACGGGGTAACCAGCCACGGGTAAGGGTAATGGGAGGAATAAGAGGTTGCTCACGTCGCGGTCTTTATTGTCTCTGTCATCTATTAATACAATATTGCAGTATAGGCCATTTGTGTTTTAGTTCATTTGGATTACGGGCGTATCAACCGTAGGTCATAATGCGCCATCCCTATAGCCCACGGTGCTTCATATCTCGGGGATCTTGGGAAGTGATTTCACTATCGTTATCAGTTCAAAAATACTCAGTAATCAAATGCAAATGCGCTCTAAAGGATAAACATTACGCTGATGAGATCTGATTGTCTATAGCTCTCCACCTAACAATGGTGCTACACAGTAATGATTCACAGGATGCAAATGTATTTTAGTTTATTTGGTTCAAAGGCGCGTCAACCGTTAGGTCATAATGCACCACTCTAGCCTAGGAGATATGTTTTTTTTGTTTATTTGGATTAAGTTTTTTTTTTTTTTTTGTTTATTTGGATTAAGGACGCGTCAACCGTTAGGTCATAATGCACCACTCTAGCCTAAGGGGGGGGGAGGAGGGGCCCATGCTGGTCAGAACCAGCCACGGGTAAGGGGAGGAAGGGGGGCTTCTCACGTCGCGGTCGTCATCGTCTTTGTCATCGTTCGTTGTGTCATTGTCATCGTCGCCGGGGGGTCGTCAAGGGAAAGGGGCAAGGTCCCCGACGACGATTGCCAGAGCTCGCCTCTAGTTTCGGGGAGTAATATACTCCGCTCTTTCTAGCTGATGTTTGCGAGGTGGACTTTTTCTCTTGAATCGCCTTTTACGATTAGCAGAGCCATGCTCTAGGCCAATTCTACCCCGGGCCCAGACGGGGGTATTTGGATTAAGGAAGCGTCAACCGTTAGGTCATAATGCTCCACTCTAGCCTAGGGGAAATGGGGAGGAGGGGCCCATGCTGGTGAGAACCGGGTAAGGGGAGGAAGGAGGTTTCTCACGTCGCGGTCGTCATCGTCTTTGTCATCGTTCGTTGTGTCATTCTCATCGTCGTCGGGGAGGTCGTCAAGGGAAGGGGGCAAGGTCCCCGACAACGATTGCCAGAGCTCGCCTCTAGATTCGGGGAGTAATATACTACTCTTCTTACTAGCTTATGTTTGAGAGGTGAACTTTTTCTCTTGAATCGCCTTTTACGATTAGCAGAGCCAAGCTCTGGGCCAATTCTACCCCGGACCCAGACAAGGGAGAAACTTTACATCAATCACTTACAATGCGTAAAAAAAGATAATCCAGATATTTTTGCAATGGAACTTGAAAAAGTAAAGATAGCCCACGCATTCTAAAAGCTTAAAAAAGCTCATCCATCAACGCTACTAAAAAAAAAATATACCCATTGACGACGACGTGAGAAACTAGAGCTCTTCAACACACAACAGGTAAGGTCACATTGCGCCGCTTGTGGTATTGAAAGTTAATGCCATGATCGAGTGTATAATGTGTTTGATGATACTAGGAAAACGCTTAAGTCCCGCCGCGTTGTTGGATGAGCGTAATTGGTGCATTGAGCTGCCATGTGTTATGCGAATTTTCTGTTGTTCTGTGGTAAAATCATTATTAAATTGAATTTTTTTAAATTAAATTCAATAAAATAAAAAAGAAACGTTATTTTTTTTAATTAATCGTAATTGTTAAAAAAAATCGTAAATTGAAATTTTTATTAGAAATAATTTCTCGATTGCGCTCAAATTTAACAGTAATATATAAATTCATAAAATTAAGGTTCTGCGAAAAATCATTTCAATCTGATAAAGCATGTAGGTGTTGTAAGTCAAAGAATTGTTTTAAAAAGAAAAAACCCGTAAAATTTCGATTTTTATGATAAATATTTTTCAATTGCGCTCAAATTGCACAAGAATATCTTAATTCATAAAATAAAGGTTCTGTGCAAAAATCATTAAAATCGGATAAAGCATGTAGGTGTTATAAGTCGAAGAAATTTTTTAAAAATCGAAAAAAAATCGTAAAATTGCGATTTTCATGAAAAAAAAAATTTCCGATTGCGCTAAAAAACGTGGCGTTCTAAGTTCAGAGTTTTCGATGCCCCCATAAAATTTCATCGTATTTGGGAGTTGGGTTTTTAGTCGGAATCGTGGGAAAAAACGACAAAAATACAAAAAAAAAGAAAGAAAAAAAAAAAACCCCGGGATTTTTTTCTCCAGTAGTGAATGGAATCTTCGTTTCGTTCGCTACGCCGCTACGCTCATCCAAATATTGTTTTTATAATATAATTTAATTAATTAATTGTAAAAATTTTTTGTTTTTTTTTTTTAAAAAAGAAAAAAAAATGATAGTTGGAAAAGAAATAGAAATTTTTTTTTTATATATTTAAAAAAAATTTAAAATGTTTTTGAGTAAAATTAAATTTGAATGATTTTTAAATTTAAAATGAAAAATTTTTAAAAGATTGTCGCCGTTATCATATGATAGAAGTTCTTCATATGATTGGGAGAGATCAAATTGCGTGCGCAAGGCATCATATTTGGTACATTCTGTTAACATAATGATGTACCGTTAAAGGTACATCACTTGTGCCACATGGGGACAACCTATTCTATCGATAGGAGATACACGTGTGTGACCAATTTGAATTTGGGACAATACAAACTCCTCTCTACGTGAAAGTCGAGAAGCAGGAAGGTTGAAAAATGGAAAAGCATTGAAATGTCCTTGGTGGAGGTGCCTGATTGTAAAAAATACCCCCTTTTAAATGAGATAACCCCCACCCCCCCTCGCCCCCAAGGTTCCCAAAAACCCATTCTGTAGCAGTGTTAAATTACTTTTAAATAACATTTACCTTTTCTTTTAAAGTTTCTTTTAAAAGAACATTCTTTACATCAGGGGGAATGCCAACAACTAAACGCACCTGCCCAATGTGACGATGACGTTAGAAAAGGGCGCTTAAACCCGGGTTGGTCATATTGCCCGCCTGTGATTTTAAAATTTGATGAATGATTAATGAGGTGGGGTTTAATGATTATTGATTATTGAAAAAAATGCATTTCTGTGTATACAAAAGAAAAGAAAATGATTGATAGAAAAAAAGCAAAAAAACAGATTTTTATTTAAAGGGAAAATTAATTAATGAAAAGAAATGTGTGTGATGTAAATTTAAAATTTTGCTAAATAATTATTTGGATGAGAAATTTAAAATGTTTGTCGCCGTTATCATATGATAAAAATTCTTCTATATTCCTTTGTTTAGGGGGGGGAAAAATTGCATGCAAAGGCATCGTTTTTGGTACTTTCGGGTATCATAATGATGTACATTTTAAAGGCCAAATGATTTTAAAATTCTGCAGTAGGACAAATCCCCAAATCTTTGGGTCCACTGGCGAGTCAATTAGAAGCCATTTGAATAGGTCTGATTGTATGTTAAATAGATGAGAGCTATTTGTACCTAAATATTTTTCACGATGGCTGTCGGGTTTGACAGGTGAGCAGTTAGCCATTAACACCAAATATTCCAAAAATTTCCCCTACATATACTACGATACTTGTAAAATGGTTTTTTGGGTTTATTTGGTTTAAGGTGCGTCAACCGTTAGATCATAAGGCACCACTCTATCTAGGGGAAATGGGGGGAGGTGCCAATGCTGGTCAAACTACCTCGGGTGAGGGGGGAAGGGGGGTGGGTTTCCACGTCCGGTCGTCATGTCTTTGAATTTTTCGTTGTGTCTTTGTCATCGTCTTTGGGGGAGGCGTAAAGGGAAAGGGGGGAGGTGTCCCTGACGACGATTGCCAGAGCTTCCTCTAGTTTGGGGGAGTAATTACTCCCCCTTTTACTAGCTGTTTTTGCAGGGGAAAAGTTTTTTCTTGAAATCGCCTTTTTACGATTGCCAAACCCCCGGGCCAAGACATTTTTTTGTTTTTTGGTTTAAAGGCGCGTAACCGTAAAGGTCATAATGCCCCTCTACCCTTGGGAGATATAGGGGGGAAGGGGGGCCCATGCGGGGCGAACCCCCACGAGAAATGGGAGGAATAATTGGTTGTAGGGGAAGGAATGGTGGGGGAGGATCTCTCGTCGTGGTCGTGTAATACAGGCCAGGGATCGCCACAGTGTGGACTGGGATGCCCTTGTTTCCCTGACTTTAGAGAGCGACGCGGCGAGTTCAAATTTTCGGGTTGAGGGGGTTCAGATGACTTTATAAATTCCCCCCAAGTTATTTTCTCCGATGTCTTCCCAAAGTCGAAAAAAAAATAAAATATATCCCCGCAGTTGGTGGTTATTTTTTTGTCATCATTCTAGATTTTTTTTCTTTGAAAAACAAAACAAAGAATTTACCCCTTTTGTTTTGACCGTGGAAATTTATGGGTTTTTTCGAATATTTTTTTTCCCTTAAAAATGTGGGATGTTTTTGGCAACGCCGTGAATGTGTAGCAAGCAGTCACCCCCAATGTAACCCGCAGAAAGGGACTACATTGTATAAGAGTCTAAAGGGGACGAAGGGGGGAAATTCATTATTCATTAAATTTAAAATATTTGCGAAAATATATAAATAACCATTTTGTGAGAAATGTCAGTGTTGTCACTTGAATTAAATATTTGCGTAAAAAAAAAAATTTTACCAGTTTGAAAGAAAATTTAATTCATAAGATCAATCTCATTTGAAGTGTTTGCATTGGCGAATTGATGGTAACGGTTAAGGTTTGATGTCACGTAATTTTGCGTAGGGTATATTAACTGGTGTTTAAATTTATTCTGAGTGTCTGGGATTACTGCTTTATTTTTATTAATCCCGTCAACCTTTAGGTCATAATCACCACTCTCCCCCATAGGGATATGTGGAAAAAAAATTCCATGGGGGGTTGACCTGCAGTCCGGGTAAAATAGGGGGACTTTTTTTTTTTTTTTTGTTTATTTGGTTAACCCCCTCCCTAGTATATTTCCACCCACACAGAGCCAACACTTTGTTCACTACGCTTTAGTACACTATGCGAGGGAGAGATTTTAAGGACGGGGGTTTTTTTTGGTTTTTTTGGATTAAAAACGCGTAAACCGTTGGTCTAACCCCCCCCCCTCTAACCTAGGGGGAGGGGGGGAGGAGGAGCCCATGCTGGCAAACCCAACAGGGGAAAGGGGGAAGAAGGGGGGGTTTTCCAGCGCTGTCGTCATCGTTTTTTGTCATCGTTCGTTGTGTCTTTTGTCATCGTCCCCGGGGGGATGTCAAAGGGTAGGGGGCGGGGTCCCCGACACGATTGCCAGAGCTCGCTTAGTTTCGGGGAGAAGAACTCCTCTTTTAGCTGAGTTTTCGAGTAAAACTTTTCTCTTGAATCCCTTTTTCGATTAGCAAAGCCATGCTCTGGGCCAAAAAAAAAAAAATGGGGGGATTGACGAAAAGTGAAAACTAGGGGGCTTCAACCGGTAAGGTCATACTGACCGCCGTATATTGAAAGTTTATGAGTGATCTTTGTTTTTTTTGATGATTATATTTTTCTCTAATTTTTAAAAGAAAAAGAAAAAGTTTTTGGGGTAAAAGCAAAGAAAAGTTATTTATTTCAATGGGAAAAAATAAAGAAATGTTTTTGTTTGATTTTTTTTAAAAAACTTTGAATGAGAAATTTGAAAGTTTGTCGCCTTTATCATCGATAGAAGTTTTTCAATTTTATTGGGAGAGAAAAAATTGCGTGCAGGGGTGCGCAAAGGCTCATATTTTGGGACATTCTTCACCATATGTACGTTTTAAAATCTCACTTGTGTCAATTTTGGGAACAACCTTTTTTCTGGTTAAAAGATATCCGGAGTGAGACTGAAGTGTGGCCATTCAAAAGGGGGGAAAAGGGGAGTTCTCACGTCTTGGGCGCGTCGTCTGGTTACGTTCAAATTGTCACTGTCGTCGTCGTTTTAGGAGGCGTTTTTAAGGGGAAGGGGGGAGAGGGATCCGACGACAACTGCCAACGCGCTTTGTTTGGGGAAATTACTCGCCCCAAAATAAAAGATGTGTTTGCGAGGTGGATTTGTCTCTTTTCTCGTCTCGCTTTTTGGGTTTATTTGGATTTTGGGCGCGCCCCTGGGCCCGATTATTTTCAACCAACGACGACGTAAAACTGGTCTTTTTAACCCGGGTTTGTAATATTCGCCCCATTATATTGTACGTTAAAGAAAAGATTTTGTTGTTGTTGATGATAACTAATTTGTTTTAAAGAAAAAAAATGATAGAGAGAAGGGGATTTATGAAAAAAATAATTTTTTTTTTTTTTAATAAAATTAAAAGGTTTTTATTGCGCAAAGGGATCATTTTTGGTACATTAGCCCGCTACGGTTAAAGGTATAGCCCTTTATAAAAGGGCGGTTAAAAGGCACACATGTTCCACTGGGAAAAACCCTTTTCTATTTTAGGGAGAAAAAACCGATAGGTATAATACATTGAAAGACTCCTGTTGAATTTAATTATCTATTTTATTGTACTTTGGTTGGCACACAATTGTTATTGTAGACCTAATTATTATTTATCCTCTTAAGTAATTTGTACTTTATTTGGTTTAAGGGTACTTCAATTTTTTCATCATAATGCGCCACTCTATAATATCGCTTATATTATAGGTGATGTGGGGAGGAACAGCCACAAACAACACGAGGAAAACGGGGTTGGGTCTCATTTATATCGTCGTTGTAGTCAGTTCGGGGAGGTCTTTAAAGAGTATTTCTGGATTGTCTTAGATACAGATCCAATGCGGTAGTGTTTGCAAAAAGAAAACAATTTTAATTAATGTAGCCTATATGTTGATGTCGTTGTTTACATTTATACCTAAATTCTAAAAAAGTTTCAAGGTTTCGGGACATTGTTCTTAACATGAGTACCGTCTTTCATGATTGAAAAGTGCGTCTTCTCCGCTTTTCCCTGGTCAAAGCATTTAAGGGGAAGATATTTTCGTTCGTTTGTTTCCCCCGGCGGACGGCGGTTTCGAAATCGTCGTTCTACAATCCATACCAAAAACCTGTTTTTAAAACCCGGTAGAAGGAACATCACCCTTGTATACGCAACAACACACGCGCACCCCACAAGATCAAATCCCACCAATAGTTTATCTCCCTACAAATAGGTACGACAGGCACATGCACCCTACACGCAAGTATTGTTCAAATTCGCACTCTCAAACGCCCATACGCACTTCAAATTAGGAAGGATCAGCTTTTTTAAAGTTGATTTGTATTAAGGGCGCTTCATCCGTTAGGTTATTATGCACCACTCTTGCCAAAAGGGGATGTGGTTTCTTCCGTGTCTTATGTATTGTTAGTAGTACTATAGGCTCCAATGTATTTATTGTGCATGTTTTGCAGAGGGCCGTGCCATGCATTGGCCTGCCTGCCCTTCTCGCAGATAAAAACCTAATAAATAATAATAGGGGATTGGGGAGGAAAAACCCCTTTTTGGGAGGAGCCAGACACTTGAAAGGGCAATAAAATGGGATCTCACGTGTCATCGTTCGTCACGTCTTTGTCATCGTTTTGTGTTTCCCTCGTCGGGGAGGTCGTCAGGGAAGGGGTAGAGGTTTTACGAAAACGTGCCAGAGCTCGCCCCTAGTTTTGGGAGTAAAGTACATCCCTAATTTTACTAGCTAAAGTTTGCCATATGGGGCTTTGTCCCTTTTCTCGCCTTTTTGATTCGGAGCCATGATCTGGGCCAATTTACCCCGGCCAGACGGGGGCTTAAAAAAAAGTATACCCCTTACTTTACTTTTTCCCAAAAATATTTTAAGATCAAAAGCAGCGTTGTTTTGGAACTTTTTGAGTGAATCCAAAACATGATTCAATATTTTTTATTATTTATAGAGAAGAATATATTTTAGAGTGCCTACGTTAAGGACATCGTATTCGTATCATTGTGTTTTATAACCTTGGAAAGTTTGATACATATGTGACCCATGCAATATAAGCACACGCACCTCACTCCTACGCATCTCACGCACGCACGTGCCTACGCATCGCCCACGCACAGAACAGACAGGGTCAGTGTCGCGATCTCGAACTCTAGATTCGTGGGCAAAGTGCCAGGGCCCGCGGCGAGTGCGAGCGAGAGAGCTAGTGCGGTAGTCTAGTCTTCTGTAGTGATTCAGAAGTCGCGAGGTCGAGACTTGAAAGAGGCGTGAAGGGTTCGAATACTGTCGCCGTCACTAGATCTTGATAAGGATTTATAAAGTTTGAGAGCGCGACAACCGTTAGGTCATAATGCGCCACTCCAGCCTAGGGGGTCAAAATCTTTGTTATCGTTTTGTTGTCATATCGTCGTAGTCGGGGAGGTCGTCAAGGGAAGGGGTAGTTCCCCGACAAAGACCGCTAGAGCTCGCCTCTAGTTTCAGGAAGTAATACTCGCCTACATCAGTATAGCTGATTTTTGCGAGAAGTACAGTCTCTTTCCTCGCCTTTTACGATTAGCAGAGCCGTGCTGTGGGGCAAACTATATTCTTGGCCCCAACGGGGAAAACGATGCTTCTACATGAAGAGATCTGTCTAAAAAACTGTTCTCCGAGCTATCTTTTAATGCGATCTTTTCTAACATTATCCATATATATTATATTTATAATCGTTTGGTTTGTTGTTGTTGTTGTTTATTTGGTTTAAGGGCGCGTCAACCGTTAGGTCATATTGCGCCTCCTGTGATAATGTAGTTTATCCGCTATTTTGGTCTATTTACATTAAGGGCGCGTCAACCGTTAGATGTGCGCCTAGGGGACTGGGGAGAAACGTGCCATGCTGGTCAGAACCAGTGCAGAGCGGGAGGAAAAGGGGGTTTTTATACGTCGTGGTCGTCATCGTCTTTGTCATCGTTCGTATTATCATGGTCGTCGTCGTCGTCGTGGAGGTTGTTAAGGGAGGGAGAAAGACCCCCGACGACAACCGCCAGAGCTCGCCCCTTGTTTCGCGGATTATAGCATACTATCCTTCTTTACTATCTATGTTTGTGAGATGGACTTTTTCTATTTTTTTTGGTTAATTTGGATAATGACGCGTCAACCGTTAGTTCATAATGCACCACTCTAGCCTTGGGGATATGGGGAGGAAGGGGCCATGCTGGTCAGAACAGCCACGGGTAGGGGAAGGAAAATGGGGGGTTCTCACGTCGCGGTCGTCATCGTCTTTGTCATCGTCATTGTTCGTTTTGTCATTGTCTTCGTCGTCGGGGAGGTCGTTAAGGGAAAGGGAAGATGTTCCCAACGACAATTGCCGGAGCTCGTCTCAAATTTCGGGGAGTAATATACTCCGCTCTTACTAGCTGATGTTTGCGAGGTGAGAAGGCCATTCTCTGGGCCAATTCAAACATTTTTTGAGTTTTTTAATTTACACCCAACACCCACGGCAACGTGAGAAACAATAGGGCGCTTCAACTGGTAAGGTCATATTGCTCCGCCTGTGATATTGTATGTTTTTACATTGAGTAAAGTGTGAATATGATGTTTATACTTAGTTGTTCATTTATACTTATTGTTTCAAAGTTTATAATAGAAAAGGATTTTATTCACAGACGAGAGCGATTGCAATTGATTCATTGTCTATTCAAATGAATGTTAAAAAAGGAAATTTGTTTGAATGTGTATTTAATAGTTTGGTCAGGGCGGGGCAAGGGGGTAATTTTATACGTCGGCTGCCACGCCTCTAGTTTCGGGGTTGCTAGACACTAAATGTGAATGGGGCTATGCCCTTTTTTAGCAACCTACAATACATCAATGTGTTTAACAATAAATAAAAATAAATAAATAAATGAAAACACAAAATTTCAACCAATTCAACTAACGCCAACTTGAGAATGCAATACTCTAGCCTAGGGGATATGGCTAGGGGGGCCATGCTGGTCAGAACCAGCCACGGGTAGGCGTAGGAATGGGGCGTTCTCACGTCGCGGTCGTCATCGTCTTTGTCATCGTTCGTGTTGTCAATTGGTCGTCGTCGTCGGGGAGGTCGTCAAGGGAAGGGGAAGGGTTCCTAGACGACGACTGCCAAAGCTCACCTCTAGTACCAAAGAGTAAAAATTACCCTTTATACTAGCTGATTTTTTCGAGATGGACATTTTCTCTTGAATTGCCTTGTACGATTAGCAGAGCCTTGCTCTGGGCCAATTCTACCCCGGGCACATAAATTTGTTTGCAATGCGATGCGAATAAACACATTCATACACTTCCACTTGTAGAAACGCAGGGTTCGCGTGTTAGAATAAGAAGCGCCAACTATTTCGGGGACGCGCCCTCCCAAGAACCTCGTTTCTCCATGTTTGTACGTGGACGAGCAGCGATTAGCGTCTTGATACCTCTCCCAGCCTTCTAAGATGGGTAGCTCAACCGGCGTAACGAATTTCAAATAATAAATAATTTGATTTTAGGACAATTTTCAGACAAATTATGATGAACAAACTCGTAAGTTATTTGTGGGTGTAGATGCGCGGTCTTGGTACGGAGTAAATCAATTTTCGTATTTATTTCATAAATCACTTAGTAAGAGAATGGAACGAATTTGTAGACGATTAGTAAGTATGATCACTGGGACAACGCACATAAATATAGGCATTCCTCTTATTATTATTCTGGTCTTCGTTAGATGATTGCTATAAAGTTGTTCAAATCTTTGTTATTGCCTTTGGAAACGATGGGTTTGAATAGATAATAGCTAGGCGAGTGAGTAAGATTATAATGCAATCTTGTATGCTTGCCTTATTTGGGATTGAAGTAAACCTCGTTCGTTGTTACTTTAAGGCTAACTCGCCTTTATGACGTTTAGGTCATATTGCACCGCCTGTGATATTGATTGATGAGTTAATGGTGTGTTTTTGATGATTAGATTGTTTTCTTAGTGTAAATATAACAAAACAAAATGATGATAATGATGATGATGATTAAAGTAATAGCAAAACAATAGATATTTATGTGAATGAAAATAAAAATAAAAAATAAATGTGTATGGTGTGAATTAAATTTTGTAAAATAGATAACTTTGGATGAGAAATTTAGAAAGTTTGTCGCCGTTATCATATGATAAAAGTAATTCATATAATTATGAGAAGGCATCATATTTGGTACATTCAACTAGGCTAGCAATGATGTACTGTCAAAGGTACCTCACAAGAGGTAATCTGTGAGTCAGATGTGTGTGCCTATTCGATTTAAATCTCCCGACGTGAGAGTAAGGAAGGTCGAGGAGATTTTTACGTCGTTGTCGTTATCGTCTTTGTCATCGTTTGTGTTGGCAAGGTCGTTGTCGGTGGGGAAGTCATCAATGGAAGGGAGAAATGTCCCCGAAAACGACCGCTAGTACTCGTATCTAGTTACGGGTAGTAATAGTAATAAACTCCCCTACGTACCAGCTGATGTTTGCAAGATGTGCTTTGTCTCTTACTTCACCTTTTACGACTAGCATTCACATCCATGAACTGTAACCTGCCCAGGGACAATATTTTCTTTCCGCTCTGCAGGTGCCTAACTTGTCGCAACCTTGGAATTAAACTTTTAAACTGAAGAACGAAGACGTAGAATTAAACGTCTTCTTGGCTTGTATGTCGTATCAAGGGTGGCGCACGTATAACACCGACAGGCTCCCTTATGTTGTTGCCTTGTCATGGTTGCTAAGTTGATGCCGTTATATTGTAAATGCTTTAAGCAAGACAAAATGTCAACAAAGCTTCACAATGGTGTTTTACTTTTAAAAAATGCACTGCTTCATCTTAGCTGTTTTTTAAAACACCCCTGCATTTATGTTAAAAATTTGATTTTAGTCTAAACAAATATTATTTTATTCAGGAATATTTCTCATGAATAACTTATAATATAATATACATATTTATAATTAAAATCAAGCATTAACTTCGAAGAAATTATTGGCGAAGTGAGAAACTAGGGTGCTTCATTCGGGTTGGTCACACCGTGCTGCCAGTGATATTGTAAGTTTATAAATTGAATTTCTTGTCAGTTTGGTTTTAATATTGTTTTTTTAGTTTACAAAAGAAATAAATTGTTTTAGTTGATGGTGATGGTGATTCTGATAGTAATATTAGAAATCGTTATTTCACCAAACCTTTTTTTTTATTTGAATTAAATTTGGATGAGGGATTTTAAAAAGATTTTCATTTTCATTTTGAAGACGGTCGTTTCAACTGTAAGCTCATAACACATCACTCACAGATATGGTGAGGAAAAAGGGAGGAAGGGGAGTTTCTAACGTCGCGGTCGTCATCGTCTTTGTCATCGTTCATTGTGTCATTGTCATCGTCGCCGGGGGGTAAATCAAGGGAAGGGGGCAAGGTCCCCGACGACGATTTCCAGAGCTCGCACTCTAGTTTCGGGGAGTAAGATGCTCCGCTCTTACTAGCGGATGTTTGCGAGGTGGACTTTTTGGATGAGCTTAGCGAAGACTTCAATTTGACTTTGTGTTTTTTGTTTGTTTTTTACTTACGTTACCCCAAGAAAAATAGCTCGGGTGTTTTGTTTTTGTAAGTTTTTTTGTCTGTATGTCTGTCTACCGGGCAAACGGCATATGCGATCTTGATGAAAATTGGAGGGGACCTTTGAAATCTCTGAACTTCGAGCTGTATTGTTTTGGGTACAATCTAAGAAATATTTCTCATAAATATTGTACTTATACGATTTTTTTCGATTTTAAGTGCGATATTTTCGTGATATTTGGCAAACGGCTATTCCGATATTGATAAAACTTTATAGGAACGTTTAAAAATCACTGAAATCATATATATATATTATGATTTTAGAGACATTTGAAAAATATTTCTTATAGAAATCGTACTTTTAAGATTTTTTTCTCCGGTTTTTAATACAATATTTACGTGATATTTTGGACGATTTTGACCAAACGGGTTGGGCTACAACGTTCATATTTTACATTGACATAAAGATTATGGTATTGTAGTGCCTCTTGAAAGAAAAAGTTGAAAAAGTCGGCCAAAATTCGTAGAAATAAGGTTTTAATATAAGTTTTTTACAGGTGTATAATGAACAAGTAATAACAAGTAACTATAGGAAAAAGTTAGGAGATTCCACTTAAAAACGTTATCATTGGACAGAAATATTCCAAAAGAAAGCTCATCCATCAACGCGACTGGAAAAAGCGTTAGCTAAGCGGCCTAGTTATCTTGAATCGCCTTTTACGTTTAGCAGATCCATGCTCTGGACCGATTCAAACAATTTTTTAATTCTTTTTCATACACCCAAAACCGACGGCAACGTGAGAAACTATAGGGTGCTTTAAACGGTAAGGTCATATTGCTCCGCCTGTGATATTGAATGTTTTATACATAGAGTCAACTGTGAATATGATGTTTATACTTATGGCGTTTTCCATTGGCCGCACTCGGGTCACACTAGAGCGCCCTAGTCCGCACCGGATTGCCACTTGTCTCTTCATCTGTTCAGTTTTGTGATGTTATTCAAGTGGAGGTTGACAACAATGACATCTATGCACTCGCCGAGTGCATGCCAATGGATAACGCCATTAGTTGTTCATTTGTACTTATTGTTTTCAAAAATAACAATTAAAAGGGATTATATTTACAGAAAAAAGCGACGTGAGAAACTATAGGGCGCTTCAACCGATTAGGTCATACTGCGCCGCCTGTGAATGAAAGTATGAGAGAGTAATGCAGGTATGTTGATGATTAGATTGTTTTCTAAGTGTATTAATAACAAAATAAATTGATGATGATGAAAGTAATAGCAAAATAAAAGTTATGTTTGTGAATGAAAAAAAGAAATTAAAGAAATGTGAATGAAGAGAATTTAATTTGGGAAAATAGATTACTATGGATGAGAAATTTAGAAAGTTTTTCGCCGTTATCATATGATAAAAGTTCTTCATATGATTGAGAGAGATCAAATTGCGTGCGCAAGGCATCATATTTGGTACATTCTGTACGGTACATGATATACGGTGAAAGGTACATCACATGTGTCACATATGGGAATAACCTTTTCTCTGGTTAAGGGATATCCGTGAGTTAGACGTGTGTGGCCTATACGAATTCTAGACAATATCACGGAAATGTGTATGAATGTGTATTTAATAGTTTGGCTAGGGCGGGCAAGGGGGTAATTATATACGTAGCCGGCCTCGTCTCTAGTTTTGGGGAGCAAACGCTAATGTTTGAAAGATGGACTATTTATTTCCTCGACTTTTATGATTAGCAGAGCCATAGACCTACAAAGGGCTAAATTATTTATGGTTAAAGGTACATAACACTTGTCACATCAGCTAGTAACAACCTTTTCTCTTGTTTGGAGTTATCCAAGATTCATAAGTGTGTGGCTTTTTCGAATTGAAGAAGTTACCTCCTCCTCGAACCACGGGTCTCCCGCATTTCAGGCCACTTGACCACCACTAGACCATCAGGACGGGTACATTTTAATCTCTGATTGGAGTTGCATTGTACATCTGAATGTAAGTAACAGTACTGCAATGAATATCTGCTGCCTTTGAACTGACCACCAAACATTACTTATAATGTCATTCATTACCTTTATGCAGGTATGAGCAAGGGTTTATTCATATAACCAATATATATAACGTAATCGAGAAATGAACCCTCGCTCATACCTGCGTAAAGGTTATGACATTATTAATGTTTGGTGGTCAGTTCAAAGGCAGCAGATATTTGTTGCAGTACTGTTCCATCCATTCAGATGTAAGTTATAATGCAACTACAATCAGAGATTAAAACGTACCCGTCCTGATGGTCTAGTGGTGGTCTAGTGGCCTGGAATGCGGGAGACCCGTGGTTCGAATCCCGGTTGGGGCGGACTTTTTTAATTTCTGAATTGTAGTAAATAATAACAATTACACCTACGGGAGTGTTTCCCGTTTAACCAAATCGAGAAACAACATTGTAGTTTTGACATAAGAAATAGATAACCCCCAATTTGTCAGCGCTCTAAAAGATCACTGCGGTATTATTCTCGAAAGCTGAATCACACCTCTTAACACTTTATCTCTGACTTGATGCTCTTCATAGTCTGGCCCACACATAACTCACGACGACGCGGCGGAACGTCTTCTTGGCTTGTATGTTGTATCAAGGGTGGCGCACGGTAATACCGACAGGCACTCTTATGTTGTTGACTTGTCAAGGTTGCTAAGTTGAAGCCGTTATATTGTAAATGCTTTAAGCAAGACAAAATGTCAACAAAGCTTCACAATGGTGTTTTACTTTTAAAAAATGCACTGCTTCATCTTAGCTGTTTTTTAAAACACCACTGCATTAATTCATGTTAAAAATTTGATTTTAGTCTAAAACAAATATTATTTTATTCAGGAATATTTCTCATGAATAACTTATAATATAAAATACATATTTATAATTAAAATCAAGCATTAACTTCGAAGAAATTATTGGCGAAGTGAGAAACTAGGGCGCTTCATTCGGGTTGGTCACACCGTGCTGCCAGTGATATTGTAAGTTTATAAATTGAATTTCTTGTCAGTTTGGTTTTAATATTGTTTTTTTAGTTTACAAAAGAAATAAATTGTTTTAGTTGATGGTGATGGTGATTCTGATAGTAATATTAGAAATCGTTATTTTACCAAACCTTTTTTTTTATTTGAATTAAATTTGGATGAGGGATTTTGAAAAGATTTTCATTTTCATTTTGAAGACGGTCGTTTCAACTGTAAGCTCATAACACGTATCACTCACAGATATGGTGAGGAAAAACCTATGCTGGTCAAAAAGGTCGTCATCGTCTTTGTCATCGTTCATTGTGTCATTGTCATCGTCGCCGGGGGGTAAATCAAGGGAAGGGGGCAAGGTCCCCGACGACGATTTCCAGAGCTCGCACTCGAGTTTCGGGGAGTAATAGATACTCCGCTCTTACTAGCGGATGTTTGCGAGGTAGACTTTTTGGATGAGCAAAGCGAAGACTTCAATTTGACTTTGTGTTTTTTGTTTGTTTTTTCACTTTCGTTACCCCAAGAAAAATAGCTCGGGTGTTTTGTTTTTGTAAGTTTTTTTGTCTGTCTGTCTGTCTACCGGGCAAACGGCATATGCGATCTTGATGAAATTGGAGGGGACCTTTGAAATCTCTGAACTTCGAGCTGTATTGTTTTTGGGTACAATCTAAGAAATATTTCTCATAAATATCGTACTTTTACGGTTTTTTCGATTTGAAGTGCAATATTTTCGTGACATTTGGCAAACGGCTACTCTGATATTGATGAAACTTTATAGGAACGATAAAAATCACTGAAATCATATATGTTATGATTTAAGAGACATTTGAAAAATATTTCTTATAGAAATCGACTTTTACGATTTTTTCTCGCGTTTTTAATACGATATTTTCGTGATATTGGGCCGATATTGACCAAACGGGTGGGACTACAACATTCATATTTTACATTGACATAAAGATTATGGTAATGTAGTGCCTCTTGAAAGAAAAAGTTGAAAAAGTCGGCCAAAATTCGTAGAAATAAAGGTTTTAATATAAGTTTTTTACAGGTGTATAATGAACAAGTAATAACAAGTAACTATAGGAAAAAGTTAGGAGATTCCACTTAAAAACGTAATCATTGGACAGAAATATTCCAAAAAAAAGCTCATCCATCAACGCGACTGGAAAAAGCGTTAGCGAAGCGGCCTAGTTATCTTGAATCGCCTTTTACGTTTAGCAGATCCATGCTCTGGACCGATTCAAACAATTTTTTAATTCTTTTTCATACACCCAAACCGACGGCGACGTGAGAAACTATAGGGTGCTTTAAACGGTAAGGTCATATTGCTCCGCCTGTGATATTGAATGTTTATACATAGAGTCAACTGTGAATATGATGTTTATACTTATGGCGTTTTCCATTGGCCGCACTCGGGTCACACTAGTGCGCCCTAGTGCGCACTGGATTACCACTTGTCTTTTCATTTGTTCAGTTTTGTGATGTTATTCAAGTGGAGGTTGACAACAATGACATCTCGCCGAGTGCATGCCAATGGATAACGCCATTAGTTGTTCATTTGTACTTATTGTTTTCAAAAATAACAATTAAAAGGGTTTATATTTACAGAAAAAAGCGACGTGAGAAACTATAGGGCGCTTCAACCGGTTAGGTCATACTGCGCCGCCTGTGAATGAAAGTAAATGAGAAGAGTTAATGCAGGTATGTTTGATGATTAGATTGTTTTCTAAGTGTATAAATAACAAAATAAATTGATGATGATGATAATAACAGCAAAATAAAAGTTATGTATGCGAATGGAAATAAAAAAGAAAAGCAAGAAATGTGTATGATGTGATTAAATTTTGTTACATAGATAACTATGGATGAGAAATTTAGAAAGTTTGTCGACGTTATCTTATGATAGAAGTTCTTCATTTGTTTGGGAGAGAACAAATTGCGTGCGCAAGGCATCATATATGGTACATTCGTACGGTAATGATATACGGTGAAAGGTAGATCACATGTGTCACATATGGGAATAACCTTTCTCTGGTTAAGGGATATTTGTGAGTTAGACGTGTGTGGCCTATACGAATTCTAGACAATATCACGGAAATTTGTATGAATGTTTATTTAATAGTTTAGCTAGGGCGGGGCAAGGCGGTAATTATATACGTAGCCGGCCTCGTCTCTAGTTTTGGGGAGCAAAACGCTAATGTTTGAAAGATGGACTATTTATTTCCTCGACTTTTATGATAAGCAGAGCCATAGACCTACAAAGGGCTAAATTATTTATGGTTAAAGGTACATAACACTTGTCACATCAGCTAGTAACAACCTTTCTCTTGTTTGGAGTTATCCAAGATTCATAAGTGTGTGGCTTTTTCGAATTGAAGAAGTTACCTCCTCTCGAACCACGGGTCTCCCGCATTTCAGGCCACTTGACCACCACTAGACCATCAGGACGGGTACATTTTAATCTCTGATTGCAGTTGCATTATACATCTGAATGTAAGTAACAGTACTGCAACGAATATCTGCTGCCTTTGAACTGACCACCAAACATTACTTATAATGTCATTCATTACCTTTATGCAGGTATGAGCAAGGGTTTATTCATATAACCAAATATATATAACGTAATCGAGAAATGAACCCTCGCTCATACCTGCGTAAAGGTTATGACATTATAATTAATGTTTGGTGGTCAGTTCAAAGGCAGCAGATATTTGTTGCAGTACTGTTCCATCCATTCAGATGTATAATGCAACTACAATCGGAGATTAAAACGTACCGTCCTGATGGTCTAGTGGTGGTCTAGTGGCCTGGAATGCGGGAGACCCGTGGTTCGAATCCCGGTTGGGGCGGACTTTTTTAATTTCTGATTTGTAGTTTATAATAACAATTACACCTACGGGAGTGTTTCCCGATTAATCAAATCGAGAAACAACATTGTAGTTTTGACATAAGAAATAGATAACCCCCAATTTGTCAGCGCTCTAAAAGATCACTGCGGTATTATTCTCGAAAGCTGAATCACACCTCTTAACACTTTATCTCTGACTTGATGCTCTTCATAGTCTGGCCCACACATAACTCACGACGACGCGGCGGAACGTCTTCTTGGCTTGTATGATGTATCAAGGGTGGCGCACGGTAATACCGACAGGCACTCTTATGTTGTTGTCTTGTCAAGGTTGCTAAGTTGATGTCGTAAAATTGTAAATGCTCGATGCGGGACAAAATAGTAACAAACAACATACAGCGTTTTACTTTTTAAAAAATGTACTGCTTCATCTTAGCTGTTTTTTAAAACCCCACTGCATTGATTAGTGTTAAAAATTAGATTTCAGGCTAAACAAATTTTATTTTATTTAGGAATACTTCTTATGAATAACTTAAACAAATTTAAACAACAAATTACTCTAACATGGAGAATTTGTTTTGGTTTATTTGGATTAAGGACGCGTCAACCGTTAGGTCAAAATGCACCACTCTAACCTAGGGGGGGGAGGGAAGGAGGGGTCCATGCTGGTCAGAACTAGCCACGGGTTAGGGGAGGAAAGAGGGTTCTCATGTCGCGGTCGTCATTGTCTTCGTCATTGTGTTCGTGGTGTCATTGTCGTCATCGTCGTCGAGGGGTCGTCAAGGGAAGGGGTCAATGTCACCGAAGACGATTGCCAGAGCTCGCCTCTATTTTCGGGGTGTAAAATACTACTTTTCATACTAGCTGATGTTTGCGAGGTGGACACTTTCTCTTGATGAATCAACTTTTACGATCAACAGAGCCATGCTCAGGGCCAATAATTAAACGCTTAAGTCCCGCCGCGTTGTTGGATGAGCGTAATTGGTGCATGGAGCTGCCATGTATTATGTGGATTTTCTTAGTTGGAGATTTTTTTTAAAATTAAATTAAATAAAAAATTAACTTAAATTTCGAATTTTTTTTAAATCGTAATTTAAACAAAGGAAAAAATCGTAATATTGGAATTTTCATGAGAAATAATTATTCGATTGCGCACAAATTTTACACGAATATATTAATTCATTAAATTAAGGTTCTGTGAAAAATCATTACAATAGGATAAAGCATGTAGGTGTTATAAGTCAAAGAATTGTTTTGAAAATGAAAAAAACGTAAAATTTCGATTTTCATGAAAAATAGTTTTTCGATTGCGCTCAAATTTCACACGAATATATTAATTCATAAAATAAAGGTTCTGTAAAAAAATCATTAAAATCGAATAAAGCATGTTGGTGTTATAAGATGAAGACAATTTTTAAAAATCGTAAAAAAATCGTAAAATTGCGATTTTAATGAGAAATAAATTTTCGATTGCACCCAAATTTCGCATGAATATATTATTTAATCAAATTATGGTTCTGTGAAATAATAATTACAATCGAACAAAGGATATAGGTGTTATAAGTCGAAGAAATATTTTAAATTCATTTTTTAAATCGAAAAAGATCGTAAAATTGCAATTTTAATGAGAAATAAATTTCAGATTGTGCTCAAAAACGTGGCAGTTCTAAATTCAAAGATATCAAAGGCCTCCAGAAAATTTCATCGCAATTGGAGTATCGGTTTAGCCGGAATCGTGTTAACAAACACACAAAAATACAAAATGAAAAAACAAGAAAAAACGGAAAAAATTCGTAAAATTGTGATTTTCATGAGAAATAAAATATCAATTGCGCTCAAATAGGTGGCAGTTCTAAGTTCAGAGATTTCAAAGGCCTCCAAAAAATTTCATCGCAATTGGAGTATCGGTTTAGCCGGAATCGTGTTAACAAACACACAAAAATACAAAAAGAAAAAACAAGAAAAACCGGAAAAAATTCGTTAAATTGTGATTTTCATAAGAAATAAATTTTCGATCGATAGATAGTACGTGGCAGTTCTAAATTCAGAGATATCAAAGGTCTCCAGAAAATGTTATTCCAATTGGTATATCGGTTTAGCTGGAATCGTTCTAACAAACAGACAAAAATACAAAAAAAAGAAAAGAAAAAAAGAAAACATTCCAGATTTTTTTCTCCAGTGTTGTAGAATGGAATCTTCGCTTCGCTCATCCAATTAATTTATTGTATTTAACCTGCCCATAGGGCAGGAAGGCTAATGCAGGGCAAGTGTGGCCCTCTGTAGCCTGACACAGTGATTTCAGATTTACAAGTTTAACAGTACATGAAAGACAACAAGAGAACATTGCATTTATAAAGTTAGACAAATTGAAAGGCAAAAGGCGGATAAGGGTACTTGAAGCGGGGTAGCGGTCTGAAGGCTCGAGGACGCGAAACGAGGTCGTGAAGCTCATTCCTGCCGCCTGCGTGAAGACGTTGCACGTAAGCCCCTGCGAGGGTGTCGAGTCGAGAGCTGATACCACCGACGCCGGTTTGGGTATACACGTCTTCATTCCGCGTCATCGGAGGAAGCCGCGCGATGCGGCGTGTAGATCATAACTCGCTGCCAGTGATATTGTAAGTTTATACATTGCTTTTCTTGTTAGTTTTGTTTTTATATTATTTTCCAAGTTTACAGAAGAAATGAAATTGTTTCAGTTGATGGTGATGGTGATTCTGATATTAATATAAGAATTCGTTAATTTACAAAACACAATTTTTACGTGAATTAAATTTGGAAGAGGGATTTAAAAAAAAATAATTTTGATTTTGATTAAGGGCGCGTCAACTGTGAATCATAACAAATCACTCACGGATATGGGGAGGAAAAACCTATGCTGGTCAAAATCAGCCATGGGTTAGAGGATTAAAGGGGTGGGGGGTTCTAATGTCGTGGTCGTCATTGTCTGTGTCATCGTTTGTGTTGTTATTGACGTCAAGGGAAGGAAGAGAGGTACCCGACAACGACCGCTAGAGCTCGCATCTAGTATCGGGTAGTAATATACTCATCGCTATAGTTCGTACTAGCAGATGTTTGAAATGTGGATTTTTGTTTGTTTATTTAGATTGAGGACGCGTCAACCGTTAGGTCATAATGCACCACTCTAGCCTAAGGGATATGGGGAGGAGAAGCCCATGCTGGTCAGAACCAGCCACGGGTAAGGGGAGGAAGGGGGGTTTCTCACGTCGCGGTCGTCATCGCCTTTGTCATCGTTCGTTGAGGCTTTGTCATCGTCTTCGGGGAGGTCGTCATGGGAAGAAGGAGAGGTACCCGACGACGATTTTTTTTCGTTTATTTGGATTAAGGACGCGTCAACCGTTAGGTCACAATGCACAACTTTAACCTATGGTGGGGGGGGGGGCAGAAGCTAATGCTGGTCAGAACCAGCCACGGGTATGGGGAGAAAAGGGGGTGCTCACGTCGCGGTCATCATTTTCTTCGTCATTGTTCGAGTTGTCATAGTCATCATCGTCGTCGAGAGGTCGTCAAGGCAAGGGGGCAAGTTTACCGACGACGATTGCCAGAGCTCGCCTCTATTTTCTGGGAGTAGAATACTACCCTTCATACTAGCTGATGTTTGCGAGGTGGACTTTTTTGTTGTTGGTTTATTTGGATTAAGGACGCGTCAACCGTTAGGTCATAATGCACCACTCTAGCCTAAGGGGGGTTGGGGAGGATGGGCCCATGCTGGTCAGATCCAGGAACGGGTCAGGGGAGCAAGGGGGGTTTCTCACGTCGCGGTCGTCATCGTCTTTGTCATCGTTCGTTGTGTCATTGTCATCGTCGCCGGGGGGTCTTCAAGGGAAGGGGGCAAGGTCCCCGACGACGATTGCCAGAGCTCGCCTCTAGTTTCGGAGAGTAATATACTCCCCGCTTACTAGCTGATGTTTGCGAGGTGGACTTTTTCTCTTGAATCGCCTTTTACGAATAGCAGATCCATGCTCTGGGCTATTCCTATCCCGGGCCCAGACGGGTTTTCCGACGACGACCCCTAGAGCTCGCCTCTAGTTTCGAGGAGTAATATACTCCCCTCTTACTAACGGATGTTTTTGAGGTGGTCTTTTTCTCTTGAATCGCCTTGTACGATTAGCACGGCCATGCTTTGGGCCAATTCTACCCCGGACCCAGACGGGAGATATATACACATGGAAAAAGTTGACCTCAATTCAATGAGAATATTCTATAGGCTCGTTTTGTTTTGCCTTGCCTGAAAATTTATTAATTATTTTGCTACACTGACAGTTATAATAAAAATAAATAATAATAATAAAAATAATAATATTAAATTAAATAATAGTTTGTTATTGTATCTTATATAGTTATTTGAAAACTCTATTGGGTAGATTATCTTTGAATAGGTCATTGACTTAAACTTAATCAGAAGGACAAATAACCGATGATAATTTGGTGTAGTTTTGTAATAGGCCTATGTCTTGAAAGTTGAAACCTATAATTTATATAAATTGTATTTATTCGAATTCAAAATTATTGCTTTTTTTATTTGGTACGTTATAATTAATTATTGTGTTGCATCTGTGTAATTAGATTTATTGAGTTGTTCTCCTCTGTAAATATTTTTTTTAACTGAATTATTATGATTTACGTTAAATAATTAAAAAAAAAAAAATTAATAAATAACTAAGAAACTTTACTCATTTTTGCAATTTGAGAAGCCATACAAACCACACTCCTAGGTTTCCATTAGTAGTTGATAAGTTACTACAATATTTTTTTATACAGTATTTTTTGCAAACTTTGCCAAAAACTCGACATCCCAATGGCCTACCCTGTAAACACCGAAATAGACTGAATTTTATTAGCAATTATATCATAACTGAACATTATTGCTTGTAGCAGTTGGCACCTTATAAACTAGAGTAGACTAGACTACACTCTATTTTGATTTCTCGAAACGCTTGGCTTGGCCCCTTTACATCAACATTCAACATGAACCATGCACTCTATATTAAATATTCTAGACACTCTTCACACACTCTAGATATCAAGAACATTAAACCTGTTCCTTCTGTGATATGTTGACATGAGCGACTTATTAATAACGTCCAATCTTGTTATACTGACGCTTTAACACCTCAAAGTGACGTATATCACTTCGCTTTATGTTAAGATGTAACGTAGACTCGGCATTATATACCCTTTGTCGGGATGTATTAAAAGCTTTATCGAATACTCGTTTTCTATTGTTATAATTTGATTCTCGAACAACGGTACTTTTGAAACAAAGTTGATTACAGATTAAGAGTAAGGTATTTTTAAATTGACTTTTAATGTTGTGTTTTATTGTTTTATTGTTACGACGACGTGAGAAACTAGGGCGCTTCAACCGGTCATATTGCGCCGCCTGTGATAATGAAAGTTGATGAGATGAGTTAATGGTGTGTTTGATGACTAGATTGTTTTCTAAAAGTGTATATATAACAAAATCAAATGATGATAATGATAGTAATAGCAAAAAAAGTTATTTATGTGAATGAAAATAAAGAAATTAAAGAAATTAATATGATGTGAATGAAATTTTGTAAGCGGTATGTCCATCAACTATTTCTTTTAAGAATATTTGAACATTTCGTTTAAGTGTGCAAGCATTTTGTATTGTTGAACTTATTTGAAAATGTACATGGTCGTACAGAAGGTAAGTTACTCTAAATGATTGTCAGCTGTTGTTCATTATAATTGTTCATCTTTTTTTATTCTCGTAATACCCTTGCATGACAGAGAGTTTAGAAGTTTTCAACTGCAGAAACTAAACTATTAAAAGTATTTTGAACGCAAGATTCCGGGAAACACATAAAAACAATGTTCATAGTGTTCCATCGTCAACCGTTAGGTCGTAATGCGCCACTCTAGCCTAAGTGATATGGGGAAGAGGGGCCCATGCTGATCAGAACCAGCCACGAGTAAGGGGAGGAAAGGAGGTACTCATGTCGTGGTCGTCTTTGTCATTGTTCGTCCGTTCGTTCGTCGGGGAGGTCGTCAAGGGGATGGTGGATCTCTTTCCTCGCCTTTTACGATTAGCAGAGCTATGTTTCGGGCCAATTTTACCCCGGGCCCAGACGGGAGCAAAGTATATCAACTTTAATGAATGCATTTGCAATTTAAAAAAATTAAAACGCCTAATCGATTTTGTTATTAGAGTTTTAGAGCATACAACACTAGATTATTATTGCCCATCAACATCAAAAAAACAAAACGCATTCGAAACAGTCCAGTTTAATATTAATTAAATTTGCATCATATTTAAATTGTTTCATATCACTATTTTTAATGAAGCATTTGATTTGTCGGCTTGCATTCACCAAACGCAACGTTTCGTAAACGCCCCATTAAGTTTTCCGACGTGACCATCGCATCGCGCGAAGTTAACGAAGCGTATGCGCGAAAAAGAGGCGAAACGCACGTCAAAGAGTGGCAGTCAAAATAGAGAGTGTTAAATGACAGGTGTCAAAACCTTTTGAGAAATAAAAACAAAAAAGCAATATTGTGAGGACGGTGCCGTTGAAGTGGCAAGAGATGAAGTGACGGCTCATCTTCAATACAATACGAGTGTATTCAACGATGCAACCGAGATAGTCGAGAATTTAGGGGTGCTTCCCTCTTTTATATATTATGAATTATGATTACTTTATTTAATCAACCTCTTATAATCCAACTGTACTTTTAATTAGAACAGAACTCTTGACTTATTATTTCCGAACATATTCTCTCACTTTTACAGTTTCTGCCTCAATTTTAATTTAATATTACAATCTTATATGATGAAGAACTTCAGTAATTCCTCATTACATTATGTCAAAGGTTATGCTGTTGTGAACATGTTTTTTTTGTTTATTTGGATTAAGGATGCGTCAACCATTAGGTCAAAATGTACCACTCTGATTAAGGACGCGACGCGTCAACCGTTAGGTCATAATGCACCACTCTATAGCCTAGGGTATATGGGAGTAGAGGCTCATGCTGGTCAGAACCGGCCACGGGTAGGGGGCGGAAAGGGGGGTTCTCACGTCGCGGTCGTTATAGTCTTTGTCATTGTTCGTTGTGTCAGTGTCATCGTCGCCGGGGAGGTCGTCAATGGAAAGGGGAGGTGCCTTAGACGACGATTGCCAGAGCTCGCCTCTAGATTTGGGGAGTACGATACTCCCCTCTTTCTAGCTGATGTTTGCGAGGTGGACCGTTACTCTTAAAATCGCCTTGTACGATTAGCAGAGCCATGGCTACCATTTCTACCCCGGGCCCAGCCAGGGGTTGTGAACTTGGCATATTTTTGTAGTTGTTATCATGGCTTTATCCTCTAAATCTATATATTAATTTATTTGGTTTAAGGGCACGTCAACCGTTAGTTAATATGCGACACTAGAAAGGGGGATGTGGGGAGGACAGACCTGTGCACGTGCTTACCAGATCCAGCAATGGGCATGGGAATGAAATGGTTTTTTTCTCACGTCGTTGTCGTCACATTCGTTGTCGCGTAGGTCGTCGAGGGAATGGTGATTTTTGTGTATTTTTTTTATTAAGGACGCGTTAAACGTTAGGTTATAATGCACCACTGTAACCTTTGGGTTATGGTAAGGAGAAGCCCATGCTGGTCATAACCAGCCACGGGTAGGGGAGGAAAGGAGGGTTCTTACGTCGCGTTCGTCATCGTCTTTGTCATCGTGATCCACGACGAATACTGCCAGAGTTCGCCTCTAGTTTCGTGGTAGACCTTAATAATCTGATTATGTTTGCAAAACGGACATAGCCTCATTCATCGCCTTGTACAATCGGCAAAGGAATACCCTGGGTCAAATTCTATAACGGGCCCTGGCGAATTACGCAATCGTTGAGAGATGTACAAATGTAAAACATACGTAATAATATAGGATTTTACAAATTCGTACCCTGCCTGTCCGGCGTATATTAGTCGCTATACAATTCTTCAATATTTGTCGATCCATAAAATATGTCGTAAACAAACCTAAGACGTTTAAACGGTTTATAATATTTCAATGTATGCTTTGGTTTAGTAAGATTAAGGACGCGTCAACCGTACGGTCATAATGCACCACTCTAAACTAGGGGGGAGAGGGGAGGAGGGGTCCATGCTGGTCAGAACCAGCCATGGGTATAAAGGGAGGAAAGGGGGATCTCAAGTCGCGGTCGTCATTGTCGTCATCGTCGTCGAGTTTTGGTTTTTTTGGATTAAGGACGCGTCAACCGTTAGGTCATAATGCACCACTCTAACCTAGGGGGGGGGGGGGGGGGAGGAAGAAGGGCCCATGCTGGTCAGAACCAGCCACGGGAAAGGGGAGGAAGGGGGTCTTTCTCACGTCGCGGTCGTCATTGTCTTTGTCATTGTTCGTGTGTCACAGGTGTCGTCAAGGGAAGGTGGCAAGGTCCCCGACGACGATTGCCAGAGCTCGCCTCTAGATTCGGGGAGTTATTTAATACCCTTCTTACTAGCTGATTTTTGCGAGGTGGACTGTTTTCTCTTGAATCGCCTTTTACGATTAGCAGAGCCATGCTCTGGGCCAATTCTACCCCGGGCCCAGACGTGGGCTATGTATGCTTAAAAGAAAAACAGTACATTTGGGGTCAACAGTTACAGTCGAGAAAAACAGTTTTTCAAACTTAATCAATTAAATTTTTAGCAATTGGTACTCCCTGAAAATACAACACAATTTGACAATGACGTAAGAAACTGGGGAGTTTCAACCGTGTAGGGTATATTGCAACGCTAGTGTTTTTATGTACTTTAATAAATTGAATTTGTTAATTGCATCATATTGCTTTATAAGAAATAAAAAGATAAAACAAGTTTAGATTATAAGGGTTAAGGGCGCGTAGACCGTTAGGTGATAATACGCCACTCTCGCCTAGGATCAGGGGATAGGAAAGGAAAGTCCCATGCTGGTCTTACTCTAAACCAGCCTAGGGTTAAGGAGGAAGAAAAGTTCTCACGTCGTAGTTGGCAGTACCTTTGTAATCGTTCATTTTGTCATTGTCGTCGTCGGGGAAGTCGTCAAGGGAAGAGATAGATATCCCCGACGATGACCGCCAGAGCTCAGATCAGGTTTCGAGGAGTAATCTAGCCTAGTCTCTTATACTTACCAGCTGATGTTTGCTCAGGGTTAATACCCCGGGCCCAGACTGGGATATATTGAAACGAGAACTCGAAATGATCGGGTTCTCCTTTAAAATTTATCTTTATTAATTTCCCTATTTATTATTAATAACATCACATGGGCCATCAGTCCACACACCTCTTGCTAAACAGCGAATTACATTGTGCTGTAGGCAGGTAGCGTTAGACTTGTTGACGCGTGTGGATGTGCATGGTCGTGGTCGGAGCGATGAATGGCCTACCTATAAGCACAACAGGATGCTGGAGTAAGATGTATATGAAAACAATTTGCATATTTTTCCTAAAGATTGTTGGAAAGGCGGCTAGATGAGCCTGAAACAGCTGATCGTATAACGACGACGACGTGACGACGACGTGAGAAACTAGGGCGCTTCAACCGATTAGGTCATATTGCGCCGCCTGTGAATGAAAGTAAATGAGAAGAGTTAATGCAGGTATGTTTGATGATAAGATTGTTTTCTAAGTGTATAAATAACAAAATAAATTGATGATGATGAAAGTAATAGCAAAATAAAAGTTATGTATGAGAATGAAAATAAAGAAAAGAAAGAAATGTGTATGATGTGAATTAAATTTTGTTAAATAGATTACTATGGATGAGAAATTTAGAAAGTTTGTCGCAGATATCATATGATAGAAGTTCTTCATATGATTGGGAGAGATCAAATTGCATGCGCAAGGCTCATATTTGGTACATTCTGCTAGCATATGATGTACGGTTAAAGGTACATCACATGTGTCACATATGGAAAAACCTTTCCTCTGGTTAAGAGATATCCGTGAGTTAGGCGTGTGTGGCCTATACGAAGTCTAGACAATACCACCTCTTCTCTACGTGAGAGTCGAAACGTAGGTGGACGAATTTTATTAGTCAAATTGGGCATCACACTACGCAATTTGTTATTTTGCAACACATCCCAAAATGCTTGTCGCAAATCCAACAATCTTTGCTTGAATCCACTCTTGACATCTGGAACGGGAACTAGATTGAAATCGTACAAGGGAATTTTGTTTAACTCACCGTCAATACGAATGTGTAGTAACATGCCGACACCTAATAGGCTCTGGAGGTTCACTGCTGGCCAAAAAAAAGAGCGTAAGAAAACTTGGGCGCTTCAACTGCAGGTCATATTGCGCCACCTGTAATATTGTAAGTTAACAAAATGAGTTTGATGCGTGAAATTTTTATAGAAGGTATATACAATTATTTTTTTATTTTTTAATTTGGATTAAGGACGCGTCAACCGTAAGGTCATTATGCACCACTAACCTAGGGGATATGGGGAGGCGGGGCAAATGCTGATCAGAACCAGCCACGGGTAAGTGGAGGAAGGGGGGTTTCTCAAGTCGCGGTCGTCATCGACTTTGTCATCGTTCGTTGTGTCATTGTCATCGTCGCCGGGGGGTCGTCAAGGGAAGGGGGCAAAGTCCCCGACGACGATTGCCAGAGTTTGCCTCTAGATTCGGGGAGTAATATACTACCCTTCATACTAGCTGATGTTTGCGAGGTGGACTTTTTCTCTTGAATCGCCTTTTACGATTAGCAGAGCCATGCCTTGGGCCATATTGAATGTAAATAAAATGAGTTTATGGTGTTTGATTATTATGTTGTTTTTTAAGTTAATAAATAGAAATAAACTATTGTGATGAAATAGATATAAGAAAACGACGACGACGTGGGAAACTAGGGCGCTTCCGGTCAGATTGCGCCGCCTGTGATATTGAAAGTTGATGAGAATAGTTTATAGTGTGTTTGATGATAAGATCGTTTTCTAAGTGTATATAACAATTAAAATGATGATGATGATAGTAATAGCCAAACAAAAGTTATTTGTATGGATGAAAACTAAAGAAATTAAAGAAATGTGTACCATGAGATTAAAAAAAAAAATAGATTACTTTGAATGAAAAATTTAGAAAGTTTGTCGCCGTTGATAACAGTTCTTTGTATGTAGGGAGAGATCAAATTGCGTACGCAAAGCATCATATAATATAGAAATAGGCCGCTTTGCGAACGCTTTTTTTAGTCACGTTGATGGATGAGCAATTTTGTAAGTATTTAATTGATATTATATATCTCAAAAATTTATATTAAAACCTTTATTTCTATGTATTCTGGCTAACTTTTTCAACTTTTTCTTTCAAACGGTACTACATCACCATAACCTTAATGTCCATGTAAAATATGAACGTTGTAACCCCACTCGGCCCAAATGCACGATTTTTCGTTTACTCGGATTAAGGACGCGTTGACCGTTAGGTCGTTATGCACCACTCTTACCTAGGGGGGGGTGGGTGGGGTGGAGGAGGGGCCCATGCTGGTCAGAACTAGCCATGGGTAAGGGGAGGAAAGGGGGTTCTCATGTCGCGGACGTCATTGTCTTAGTCATCGTTCATGGTGTCATTGCGTCATCGACGTCGAGGGGTCGTCAAGGGTAGGGGTAAGGTCCCCGACGACGATTGCCAGAGCTCGCCTCTATTTTCGGGGAGTAAAATATTACCCTTCACACTAGCTGATGTTTGCGAGATGGACTTTTTCTCTTGAATCGCATTTAACTATTATCAGAGCCATGCTCTGGGCCAATTCTACCCCGGGCCCAGACGGGGGTTACTGGATTAAGGGCGCGTCAACCGTTAGGTCGTAATGCGCCACTCTAGGGTAGGGGATATGGGGAGGACAGGCGAATGCTGGTAAGAACCAGCTAGGGGTAGGGGGAGGTATAAGGTTCTCACGCCGCGGTCGTCGTGGTTTCACTGTCATCGTCGTCGGGGTGGTCGTCAAGGGAAAGGGGCAAGGTCCCAGATGACGATTGCCAGAGGTCGCCTCTAGTTTCGGGGAGTAATATACTCCACTCTTACTAGCTGATGTTTGCGAGGTGGACTTTTTCTCTTGTATCGCCTGGTACGATTAGCAGAGCCATCCTCTTCTCTTTGCCAAATTATCCCCAAGTAAGATACTGCATAGATTTACAAGTGGATTTTTGCGAGACATTCAATTTCTCTTTACTCGAAATTCAATGACAAGTTTAATGTTATTTATGTGAATAGAAGTTCTTCATGATTAAGAGGGCTTAAGTCATCTTATTTGGTACATATACATACATACATATGTACGATCAATGGTACATCACATGTGTCAGATCTGGGAACAACCTTTCACTGACAATACAACCACCTACATATGTAAGAGTGATGGAGGACAGTAATATATAGGCTTTTTCTACTCCTCTATTTACCAGATGATGTTTGCGAGACGGTTTTTTGGTTTATTTGGATTATGGACGCGTCAACCGTTAGATCATAATGGTCCACAATAGCCTAAGGGTTATGGGGATGAGGCGCTATGCTGGTCAGAACCAGCCACTTTTTTTTTGGTTTATTTGGATTAAGGACGCGTCAACCGTTAGGTCATAATGCACCACTCTAGCCTAAGGGGGGGGGGGGAGAGGAGGGGGCCCATGCTGGTCAGAACCAGCCACGGGTAAGGGGAGGAAGGGGGGTTTCTCACGTCGCGGTCGTCATCGTCTTTGTCATCGTTCGTTGTGTCATTGTCATCGTCGCCGGGGGGTTGTCAAGGGAAGGGGGCAAGGTCCCCGACGACGATGGTAAGGGAACACGACGACGACGACGACGACGACGACGTGAGAAACTAGGGCGCTTCAACCGGTTAGGTCATATTGCGCCGCCTGTGAATGAAAGTAAATGAGAAGAGTTAATGCAGGTATGTTTGATGATTAGATTGTTTTTTAAGTGTATAAATAACAAAATAAATTGATGATGAAGAACGTAATAGCAAAATAAAAGTTATGTATGTAAATGAAAAGAAAGAAAAGAAAGAAATGTGTTAGATATGAATTAAATTTTGTTAAATAGATTACTATGGATGAGAAATTTAGAAAGTTTGTCGCCGTTATCATATGATAGAAGTTCTTCATATGATTGGGAGAGATCAAATTGCGTGCGCAAGGCATCATATTTGGCACATTTTGCTAGCATATGATGCAC
Organism: Sweltsa coloradensis; assembly: GCA_024449915.1. Taxonomy (NCBI): domain Eukaryota; kingdom Metazoa; phylum Arthropoda; class Insecta; order Plecoptera; family Chloroperlidae; genus Sweltsa; species Sweltsa coloradensis. The sequence goes on from JAMZAV010002575.1 coordinate 43,982, forward strand.
GGTTAAAGGTACATCACATGTGTCACATATGGGAATAATCTTTTCTCTGGTTAAGAGATAGCTGTGAGTTAGGCGTGTGTGCCCTATACGAAGTCTAGACAATACCACCTCTTCTCTACGTGAGAGTCGAGACTTAGGTGGACGAATTTTGTTAGTCAATGTGGGCATCACACTACGCAATTTGTTATTTTGCAACACATCCCAAGATTTCTCGATTTGGTTAATCGGGAAACACTCTCGTGGGTGTAATTGTTTTTATTTACTACAATTTAGAAATTAAAAAAGTCCGCCCCAACCGGGAATCGTTCAATTCAGAGATTAAAATGTACCCGTCCTGATGGTCTAGTGGTTAAGACGTCCACCTGGAATGTGGGAGATCCGTGGTTCGATTCCCGGTTGGGGCGGACTTTTTTAATTTCTGAATTGTAGTAAATAAAAACATCCCAAGATGCTTGTCGCAAATCCAACAATCTTTGCTTGTATCCACTCTTGACATCTGGAACGGGAACTAGATTGAAATCAACGTCGCGACGCTGGGAAGCTTCCTTAGCAGCCCGATCAGCGTGTTCATTTCCCTCTATGCCCACGTGTCCAGGTATCCAGCAAAACTCTATTTAAGGAAGGGGGTTTTCTCACATCGCTGTCGTCATCGTCTTTGTCATCGTTTGTTGTGTCATTGTCATCGTCGTCGGGGAGGTCGTCAAGGGAAGGGGTAGGTGTCCTCGATGACGATTGCCAGCTCGCCTCTAGTTTAGTCTTATTCTAGATGATGTTTGCGAGTTGGACTTTTTCTCTTGAATTGTCTTTTACGGTTAGCAGAGCCATGCAATTCTACCCCGCGCCAAGACGAGTTTATATTCCAGCATCGTCTATGTCCAGGAAACACCTTTCTAAAGACCATCAGTCAGGATGAGCTTATATTGAACCAACGACCTCCCGAATTAGAGTCACCCATATAACGCGCGTATCGGTAAAACAATCGTATTCAATCCATTGATTTCATAATCACCAATCTACAACCATGTTCGTGTCGGCTTACACACTCAATCCATTCTAAAGTGACCCGCCCATGTTAAATCCTCCAATCGACTATATTAGTGTTGACGTCATTGCAACTGGTTGCCCTTAGGAAAGTGCGAAGTTAATTTAGGTCGGGGTAGCGTCAACCTTTTGGTCATAATGCGCCATTCTAGCCCAGGGGATTTGGGGTGAAAAGTCCCATGCTGGTCAGAACCAGCCACGGGTATAGAGGGAGGAAAGGGTGTTTTTCACGTCGCGGTCGTCATCTTCTCTGTCATCGTTCGGGGTGTCATTGTCGTCTACGTTGTCGTTGGGCAGGTTTATCAATGATTTATTTGAATTAAAAAAAAATGTGTTTGATTGATGAGAATAACATTTGGTTAAATTTAAAAGTTTATCGCTGTAATCATATGATTACAGCGTATGATTTCTTTGTATGTTTGGGAGAGCTTAAATTACGTACGTAAAGCAATATATTTGGTACAATCTGCTAACACTATGATTACGGTTAAAGGTGTAAAATCGATAGATAGTAAAGACGACGACGACATGAGAAACTAGGGCGCTTCCACAGGTAAGTTCATATTTTGCCGGATGTGATATTGAAAGTTGAAAAAATGAGTTTATGGTGTTTGATGATTGTGTTGTTTTCTTAGTTTATAAAAAAGAAAAAGGGGTAATATAGGTATGTAATAGCAAAAAAAAAATTAATTTAGAATGGAAATTAATTAATAAATTAATCGTTAGTGTAGGGGGTGGTCCCCGACGACGATTGCTAGAGTTAGCGCCTAGTTTCGTGGAGTAATTATTATTACTCCCAAACTTGAACTAAAGCCGATGTTTAAAAAATATGCTATGATAACCTATTAGCTACAGGTCTACATTTTAATGGTTATTTAGCATGTATCGACTCATAGTTTTGAGCTGTATTTTCCCTCATTGAAATAGTGATTCTACTAATCGGAGAAAAAAATACACGATTATATGAACAGTTTTGTCGAAAATACTACTCATTGGTTTGTAATGGGAGCAAAACCGAAAACTTGATGTTGCTGTGGGGCGGCCATGCTGGATGACGTCACACTTATATAGTCTATACCCCTAACCGTGCGCGTCCAATCTATGACTACACGATGGATACAGTGATGTCATTTGGCTAGAGCGATGAATAACTTAACATCATAGAGCGCGTTAGTTAGTACTATATATCGGTTCGAAATATCCGTGATGGAGTAGGCAGAGCATCCTTCATGGGAAAGACGCGGAAAGTTCACGATCTAGGTCAAATTACTCGATACTGGGATCTTATTTAGCATAAACTAACAAATGCAATTATTCACACTTTGTGTAATCGATTGGGTGTAACTTCTATAGCTAGTTGAGACAAGTCGGCTAGAATTGAGTGTGAACTTTTAATTTAAGAGCGTGAAGTAGAAACTGACATTTAAGTCTGAGATTGTGATGTCATCTGTTACCTTTTTTTTGATTTATTTGTATTAAGGACGCGTCAACCGTTAGGTCATAATGCACCACTCTAGCCTAAGGGTGGGGGGAGGAGGGGCTTATGCTGGTCAGAACCAGCCACGGGTAAGGGGAGGAAGGGGGGTTTCTCACGTCGCGGTCGTCATCGTCTTTGTCATCGTTCGTTGTGTCATTGTCATCGTCGCCGGGGGGTCGTCAAGGGAAGGGGGCAAGGTCCCCGACGACGATTGCCAGAGCTCGCCTCTTGTTTCGGGGAGTAAGATACTCCGCTCTTACTAGCTGATGTTTGCGAGGTGGACTTTTTCTCTTGAATCGCCTTTTACGATTAGCAGAGCCATGCTCTGGGCCAATTCTACCCCGGGCCCAGACATGGGGGTCGTCAAGGGAAGGGGGCAAGGTCCCCGACGACGATTGCCAGAGCTCGCCTCTAGTTTCGGGGAGTATTAAGATACTCCGCTCTTACTAGCTGATGTTTGCGAGGTAGACTTTTTCTCTTGAATCGCCTTTACGATAAGCAGAGCCATGCTCTGGGCCAATTCTACCCCGGGCCAGACGGGGGTCTGTTACCTTTGTTGAGAAGCTTGCATCAAACTTGCATCCCATGGTGCACGGCGGCTTTGATTTTTAATATAATGGAGCGGGCACGCAGGAAATAGACGTGAGAAACTAGGGCGCTTCAACCGGTTAGGTCATATTGCGCCGCCTGTAAATGAAAGTAAATTAGAAGAGTTAATGCAGGTATGTTTGATGATTAGATTGTTTTCTAAGTGTATAAATAACAAAATAAATTGAAGATGAAGAAAGTAATAGCAAAATAAAAGTTATGTATGTAAACGAAAATAAAGAAAAGAAAGAAATGTGTATGAAGTTAATTAAAGTTTGTTAAATAGATTACTTTGGATGAGAAATTTGGAAAGTTTGTCGCCGTTATCATATGATAGAAGTTCATCATATGATTGGGAGAGATCAAATTGCATGCGCAAGGCATCATATTTGGTACATTCTGCTAGCAAATGATGTACGGTTAAAGGTACATCACATGTGTCACATATGGGAATAACCTTTTCTCTGGTTAAGAGATATCCGTGTGTTAGGCGTGTGTGCCCTATACGAAGTCTAGACAATACCACCTCTTCTCTACGTGAGAGTCGAGACGTAGGTGGACGAATTTTATGCGTCAATGTGGGCATCACACTACGCAATTTGTTATTTTGCAACACATCCCAAGATGCTTGTCGCAAATCCAACAATCTTTGCTTGAATCCACTCTTGACATCTGGAACGGGAACTAGATTGAAATCAACGTCGCGACGCTGGGAAGCTTCCTTAGCAGCCCTATCAGCGTGTTCATTTCCCTCTATGCCCACGTGTCCAGGTATCCAGCAAAACTCTAACCCTTAGAAGTTAGTTTTTCTAAATAGAATTGGATGTCTTGTACCAAATGATGACTTGAATACATGAGTTCTATAGCTTGAAGTGAACTTAAACTATCTGAACACAAAAGGTTTTCTCCACAACGACAGCGTAGAATGTATTTAAGAGCTTCACGGATGGCGAATAACTCTGCAGTGAAAACTGAACACACGTCTTAGTTTTGGTTTGGTTTATTTGGATTAAGGACGCGTCAACCGTTAGGTCATAATGCACCACTCTAGCCTAAGGGGGGTGGGGAGGAGGAGCCCATGCTGGTCAGAACCAGCCACGGGTAAGGGAAGGAAAGGGGGGTTTCTCATACGTCGCGGTCGTCATCGTCTTTGTCATCGTTCGTTGTGTCATTGTCATCGTCGCCGGGGGGTCGTCAAAGGAAGGGGGCAAGGTCCCCGACGACGATTGCCAGAGCTCGCCTCTAGTTCGGGGAGTAAAAACTACTCTTCTTAGTAGCTGATGTTTGCGAGGTGGACTTTTTCTCTTGAATCGCCTTTTACGATTAGCAGAGCCATGCTCTGGGCCAATTCTACCCCGGGCCCAGACGGGGGATCGTCTTTGTCATGTTCGTTGTGTCATTGTCATCGTCTCCGGGGGGTCGTCAAGGGAAGGGGACAAGGTCCCCGACGACGATTGCCAGAGCTCGCCTCTAGTTTCGGGGAGTAAGATAGCTAGCTGATGTTTGCGAGGTGGACTTTTTCTCTTGAATCGCCTTTTACGATTAGCAGAGCCATGCTCTGGGCCAATTCTACCCCGGGCCCAGACGGGGTTTGCGAGGTTGAATTTTTCTCTTGAATCGCGTTGTACTATTAGCAGAGCCATGTGCTCTGGGTCGGGCCCTGACGAAGGATGCATATAGTAAAAGGTGCAATCATTATATCCGCTCGCCCAAGACAACGCACGTGCTGTACACGGTGGCACATACGAATAGGTGTATGGCTCTACGAAGGACGTTGTTTCGAATCCCGCTCACGGCATGTTTTTTATAAGTCGTACTTCTCTAGACCTCATATATCACCAATCATCGTCTCGAATAGCGATAGTGCATTTTATAGAGTAGAGTGAATCATCTCTTCCTGGCAATTCATCTAGCTTGGGACTATCCTGTAATAGACCACCTTTTAAGACTGGATAGTTTTAGGTTATTAGGACTCAGGGTGCGTCGATCTTTAGATCATTATGCGCTTCTTTGTCTACAGAGGGCCACACGCGCCCTGCATAAGCCCTGCATAAGAAGAAAGGGCGAAGGGGGGAATGGGGGGGAATTGACCCCCCCTTTTCACTCTGACTTCCCCCACACCTCTGTAGTAATTATGCACATACACTTATACAATTCGACAGTCACCTGGGTAAAACGAATATGTTTGCCTGTGTGCTTTCATTACAAAAACATTATGTTGAAATTTACTAAAATGGGCCACGTCAAGGAGTTTTTACATCGCAGATAGTTGCTGTAAAACATCGTTTACAGTCCGAGTGCACTTAAAAAATGACGAAATAAATGTAGTATGGTGAAAGATTTTTTCGCATTCGGCGAAACGGCCTCCGGCGGCTGGGCTTGGCCCCAGACCCCGGCCGCCGCCCTCGGAACCTGCTGATGGATTTGACCCCCTCCAATTTTCAAAAAAGTTCCTACGCGCCTGTAAGCCTTCCTACCCTTTGGGCAGGTAAAATTCGTTATTTATAATAGATGGATGTGGGGAAGGACGTTTTTGGTGATGCGTCAACCGTTATAATGCACCACACTAACCTAGGAATTGGGGGGGGGGGAGGATGGGCAATGCTGGTCAGAACCAGCAAACGGGTAAGGGGAGGACAGGGGGTTCTCACGTCGCGGTCGTCATTGTATTCGTCATCGTTCGTGGAGTCATTATCATCGTCGCCGGGGGGTCGTAAAGGGAAGGGGGCAAGGTGTATTATCCCACTGCCTAATCGCGTACTGCCTAAAAAAGGTTTTTATACCTGCTTTACCTTCATTACTCGTACTGCCTAAGATTTTTCCCGTACTGCCTAAAAAGGGACAAGCGGGAGTGGCTGTCTCGTACTGCCTAAAGATCCCGTGTTTTGGTAACGTACGTCTTTTTGCGTTGTCGTTATTTCTTGATACCCTGTATTCCATTTGGGCGCGTTATTTAAAATCTCTCTCTCTCTCTCTCTCTCTCTCTCTCTCTCTCTTCATTGTACCCTTGTTCAACGGCAAACTATTTATACAATCATCAGAACCATATAACAATATAATTATACAAAATACTAAGATACCCTGTACGTATTAGTAACACTCATACACTTAGTAAATGCTCTTAATTTCCTAATGCACTGAATACACATCAACCAAGATAAAAGTCACTTTTTATTAAAATTAAAATAATTAAATATTAAAGTTGTTTTAAGGAACACACTAGGAAAACGCCAAAGTCGATGTTAAAAAATTGTGTGTGAGCCATGCTTTGAGAACCCGGAAACATTCCTATTATTCCCCCTTTTTTATTCCCTTTGGCCTCCCTAGCCTATCATAGGCTACAGTGGCGCATTATGGCCTTATGGTTGACGCGCCCTTATACCAACTTAACTTAAAAAACATATTATTTATACCAATATAATCATCAAACTTAAATGCAAATGTTCCCGGGTACTCAACACATGACTCGCTCACTAGTCGCCCTTGTACCCGAAATGTGGTAGACCTGGGTTCAATCCCCTGGTCGGGAAAGATTTTGTAATTTCTAGATTGTATTTTAAAATTATTATACATGTTTTGAAATGCATATAACGCAGTGTAGTCATCTGTGACAATACTATGGAAAACATAGCCAGTACAAAATACGTGAAAATATTGCAAGGTTAACTCAATCTTCTAGCGGAATTTGGGGGTACCCCGAGTGCAAAATTCGATACACCTGGGCACTGCATTTTACCGCCAGACAAATAACAAACAACATTTTTCTTTTCAAAAACAAAACAATTGTCGTTAAAATAATTCCTACACATTAGCAGCCTATTTTTCAATTTATTATTTCTTGTACTTGCAGTGGCGTAGGAACTATTTTTCTAGTGGGGGGGTCACACTAAAGTTGGCTTCGAGGTGGGGTGGGCAAACCGGGGTCTGGGGCGAAGCCCCAGCCGCCGGAGGCTCTTTCGCCGTAGGCGAGTTTTTTTTTTTAAAGGTGCCCTTGATAGGTGGCCTGAAACACGTTTTCAGCGAATTTTAATTATGAATAAGGGTTAGGCCTACATTTTGAAGCTAATATTGCATTGAAGATTGATTACCTGACTGAAATCGGTCGACAGTCTGCTTGGGAGTGAAAACACTGCACACAAAATATAATGAATATTAGTCTAAAAAGATGGCTATATAGTCTAGTCTCGCAAATCACGTACGTCTCTTACTAAATCTTTCTAAAAAATGTTAACAAAAATCTTCCTTTTTGTTTGCAAGCCCGACTGTATAGTAAAAAAACCTAAAAATCACCCCAAAAAGCTATAAGTTAGCAAATGATACCCATGGCTTGACCCCCCACTGGGGGGGTCAAGCCAACAAGTGGGGGGGGGGAGTTTCCCCCCCCCCCCCCCCCCCCCGTTCCTACGAACCTGTGTACTTGTTGGATGAGCGTAGCGAGCGTAGCGAGCGAAGCGAAGATTCCATTTCACTACACTGGAGAAAAAATCCGGAATGTTTTTTTTCTTCTTTCCTTCTTTCTTTTTTTTTCTGTATTTTTTTGTGTTTGTCAGCACGATTCCGGCTAAACCGATACTCCGTTTGCGATGAAATTTTTTGGAGGCCTTCGAAATCTCTGAACTTAGAACTGCCACGTTTTTGAGCGCAATCAAAAATTACTTCTCATGAAAATCGCAATTTTACGATTTTTTTCGATTTTTTGAAAATTTATTTTACTTATAACACCTACATGCTTAATCCGATTTTCATGATTTTTTCACAGAACCTTAATTTTATGAATAAAGATATCCGTGTGAAATTTGAGCGCAATCGAAAAATTATTTTTCATGAAAATATAAATTTTGTGAGTTTTTTCTTTTTTAGAACAATTTTTTACTTATAACACCTACATGCTTTAATTTATTGTAATACTTTTTCACAGAACCTTAATTTTAGAATTTATATATTCGTGTGAAAATTGAGCGCAATCGAATAAATTTTTCTTATACAAATCGCAATTTTTTGTTTTTTAAATTTTTAAAATTCATACGATTAATTAAAAAAATTAAAAATTAAAGTTTATTTTAATTTAATTTAAATAATTTTAAAAAAATCTTCAACTTAGTACTAATTTTTTCACAGAACATTGAACAACAGAAAATCCGCATAACACATGGCAGCTCAATGCACCAATTACGCTCATCCAACAACGCGGCGGGACTTAAGCGTTTTCCTAGTATAGGTTGAAATCGCAACGAATCTGGCTGATTTTGTTGCCAGTTCTCAGTTAACCCGTACCGGATGTCCGTTTAAAATTTCAGCGCAATCTGTTTAGCGAATCGGCTGATTTTCGATGCCTACAGAAAGAACTCACCACACTCACCCACAGACTCACAGAATAAGCGCCGTTTGAGTTAAATGGAGTCACTCAGTCGCTTCGCTCCCTCGTTTAATAAGTTTTCAGATGGTATCAGTACAAACAGTGCTCAATATGTATTGAAAATGGTAGTGATACACTTATGTTTTATTATTTATATTATATAAAATAAACAAAACAACGGACATAGTTTATCATTCATTATAATCATCTGACATTCTAAAATCTATCATTTATTTTTAGGTTTAAGGTTATTAAAAAAAATGTTGTTTAATATATCGTTTAAACTGAATCTAGCGGCCTAGTTTAATTTTAAGTAATATTAGGTAATCAAAACAAGGGACAAAGTTTATTAATTGGATGAGCGTAGCGAGCGAAGCGAAGATTCCATTTCACTACACTGGAGAAAAAAATCCGGAATGTTTTTTTTCTTTTTTTCTTTTTTCTTTTTGTTTTATTTTTGGCTGTTTGTTAACACGATTCCGGCTAAACCGATACTCAAATTACAATGAAATTTTATGGAGGCCTTCGAAATCTCTGAACTTAGAACTGCCACGTTTTTGAGCGCAATCGAAAAATTATTTCTCATGAAAATCGCAATTTTACGATTTTTTTCGATTTTTTCAAATTTCTTCGACTTTTAACACCTACATGCTTTATCCGATTTTAATGATTTTTCACAGAACCATAATTTTATGAATTAAGATATTCTTGTGAAATTTGAGCGCAATCGAAAAATTATTTCTTATGAAAATCGAAATTTTACGTATTTTTTCTTTTTTAAAACAAACAAAGACTTATAACACCTACATGCTTTATCCGATTGTAATGATGTTTTCACAGAACCTTAATTTTTGAATTTATGTATTCGTGTGAAATTTGAGCGCAATCGAATAATTATTTCTTATGAAAATCGCAATTTTACGATTTTTTTTTCTTTTTTAAAATTACGATTAATTAAAAAAATAAAAAAAATAAATGTTTATTTTTTATTTAATTTAAATTAAATTTATAAAAATCTTCAACTTAGTAATGATTTTTTCACAGAACAACAGAAAATCCGCATAACACATGGCAGCTCAATGCACCAATTACGCTCATCCAACAATGCGGCGAGACTTAAGCGTTTTCCTAGTTATGATAATCTGACATTGCCAAAAATTGTTTTATTTATTTTGGGGTTGAGTATTACACCTAATAAAGCCGGACAGGACACACGTTCCTGATCATAATGTTTTGATTGGAAGGCTGATTTTTGTTTCGGTTTGTAACACATACTTATGTCTATAAACTGACACACTACGCAATTTTTTTCATTAATATCTTTCAGGGTACAATTTTAATCTTCACCCGGTACAAAATAGTATATTGAGGAGAAAACATTTTGAAGTACCGTACTATTCCAGTTTGTAGTCAAGAATATGTGTGGAAAATAGCAACAAAAATCAGCCTTCCAATCCAAAAATTTTGAGCAGGAATATATGCCCAGGGTATACGTAATTGAATTCTCTATAATCGTCTATATTGGGTGCACTATACTAAACCCAAAAATAAATAAAACGAAGTTTTGGCAATGTCAGATAATCTAATTGATAAACTTTGTACATTGTTTAGATAACCTATTTGAAAATTTTAAACTTGGCCGAACGATTCACTTTAAACTATATGGAATTTCCCACATACATTTTGAAACGCCATTGTAGAATATCATATAATATGCATAACTTACAACAACAACAACAACAACAAAAACATAAATTAAACGAAGTACGATGTATTATTGCAAGATCTATTGAATCTCCTAGCGGACTTTTTGGATGAGCGTAGCGAGCGAAGCGAAGATTCCATTTCACTACACTGGAGAAAAAAAAATCCGGAATGTTTATTTTTCTTTCTTTCTTTCTTTCTTTCTTTCTTTCTTTTTTTGTATTTTTGTGTATTTGTTAACACGATTCCGGCTAAACCGATACTCCAATTGCGATGAAATTTTATGGAGGCTTTCGAAATCTCTGAACATAGAACTGCCACGTTTTTGAGCGCAATCGGAAAATTATTTCTTATGAAAATCGCAATTTTACGATTTTTTTGGATTTAAAAAAAATTTCTTCGACTTATAATACCTACATTCTTAATACGATTTTTATGATTTTTTCACAGAACCTTAATTTTATGAATTAAGATATTCGTGTGAAATTTGAGCGGAATCGAAAAATTATTTCTCTTGAAAATCAAAATTTTTCATTTTTTTCTTTTGAAAAAAAAAACAATTCTTTGACTTATCACCTACATGCTTTATTGCTTTATCCTATTCTAATGATTTTTTCACAGAACCTTAATTTTATGAATTAATATATTCGTGTAAAATTTGAGCGCAATCAAATAATTATTTCTTATGAAAATCGCAATTTTACGATTTTTTTCTTTTTTTAAAATAACGATTAATAAACAAAATAAAAAAATAAAGTTAATTTTTTATTTAATTTAATTTAATTTAAAAAAAAAATCGATTTAGTAATAATTTTTTCACAGATCAACAGAAAGTTCGCATAACACATGGCAGCTCAATGCACCAATTACCATCAAACAACGCGGCGGGACTGAGGCGTTTTCCTAGTGAATTTAGAAATTAACTGTAAATTTTTGGGTCCACGATTGACCCCCCAAAAATGGTCAAACTTGGTATTTTTTTAGCTAGGTCCCATAGACAAAAATCTTCCATAAGAAATAATATGGGGACTATCTTTATGCCCCGTGACCTTGGAGGATTTTGATCTAAAAATATATATATTTTGCTATTATTGACGCACTCTACTGTCTTTTCTGTAATTACTCTATATTTTGTTTTGTAATTTGGGCTAGTGGTTCGGTCAAAATATGCTGATTACCAAGAAGGGGTGTGATTTTTGAATGCATATGTTTTAGTGTGTGAGTGTATATTTGTGCCCAGTTTCAAGACACGATGTTATAAAGGGCCATTTTTGGATGAGCATAGCGAGCGAAGCAAAGATTCCATTTCACTACACTGGAGAAAAAAATCCGGAATGTTTTTTTTTCTTTCTTTCTTTCTTTTTTCTGTTTGTATGTTTGTGTGTTTGTTAACACGATTCCGGCTAAACCGATTCTCCAATTGCGATGAAATTTTCTGAAGACCTTCGAAATCTCTGAACTTAGAACTGCCACGTTTTTGAGCGCAATCGGAAAATTATTTCTCATAAAAATCGCAATTTTACGATTTTTTTCGATTCTTTTAAAATTTCTTCGACTTATAACACCTACATGCTTTATCCGACTTTAATGATTTTTTTCACAGAACCTTAATTTTATGAATTAAGATATTCGTGTGTAATTTGAGCGTAATCGAAAAATTATTTTTTTATAAAAATCGAAATTTTACGGGTTTTTTCTTTTTTAAAGGCTATTGTACCACCTTTGGCCGATAATTTGAAAAGTCGAAGAAACATGTCTGAAAAGTTTGCTGAATGAAAGAAAGCCTTTAAAATAACAGAAAAAAAATCATGAATTTTTTGGGGCGGGACATAACCTCATTTTTGGAAATTAGATTTAGATTTTTGGACAAAAGTGTAATATACAAGACTAGTTCAAAATAAATTAAATTTTGAGAATCGGTATCTGGACACAGTTTCTAAACACCTTTAGCTATAACTTGACTATAGCTAAAATAGTTTTCTGAAAATAACAGTTGGTGTACGAATTTTTGTCAAACGGTACAAACTCGTATTTTTACTGTTTGACAAATTAATTTTAAATTCGTACACCAACTGTTATTTCAGAAAACTATTCAACTTAAACGGCGCTCATTCTGTGAGTCTGCGTGTGTGTACATCGAAAACCAGCCGAAACGCTGAACAGATTGCGCTGAGATTTTAAACAGACATCCGGTGAACTGCTGACAAAATCAGCTAGATCCATTGCGATTTAAACCTAAAAGAATAATAAATTGAAAAATAGGCTGCCAATGTGTAGAAATTATTTAACGACAATGATTTTGATTTTGAAAAAAATATTTTGTTTGTTATTGCCTGGCTGTGAAATACCGTGCCCAAAGTTTATCGAATTTTGCACGCTCAAGGTACCCACAAATTTCGCTCGGAGATTGAGTAAACCTTGCCATCTTTACACGTATTTCGTACTGGCTATGTTTTCCATAGTATTGTCAAACATGATGGACTACACTGCGTTATATGCATGTCAAAACTTGTTTAATAATTTAAAAATACAATCCAGAAATTACAAAATCTTTCCCGACCAGGGAATTGAACCCACGTCTCCCACATTTCGGCTATAAGGGCGCCTTAGCCAACCAGACTAGGGAAACGCCAAAGTCGTTGTTAGACGAGTGAGCAAGTCGTGTTGAGTACCCGGGGACATTTGCATTTAAGTTTGATAATTATATTGGTATAAATAGAGGGTTTTTAAGTTTAGTTGGTATAAGGGCGCTTCAACTGTAAGGCCATAATGCGCCACTCTAGCCTATGATAGGCTAGGGAGAAAAGTAATGTTACCGGGTACTCAACACATGGCTCACTCACTCGTCAACCAACGACTGGCGTTTCCCTAGTATCATGGATGTCAACAGTCACAACAAATGACAATTTAGTGAAGATGTGTTTTGAGTTTGGATAGCTAAATTGGTAGAGCTATGGCGCGTTAAGCCAGAGGTTCTGGGTTCGATCCCCAGTCAGGGCATGCTTTTATTATTATAAGCATTATTGTAAGCATAATAATAATATAGTAAAATAGAACAGGAAATATACATTATTTCCTACACGCAATGAGAGAGAGTGAGAGACGACTTTTATTCGAACAATAGGATAAATACGTGTACACATATGTTACAAAGAAATTACAAAGGAAAAAATAAAATAAATAAACAATATGGAGCTAATTTTTTGAGGTAAGTTAAAATTGAAGTCTTCGCTTTGCTCAACCAAAATTTAAATTAAAAATAAATTTTAACATAGACTTCTAAAAATATAAGAAACTAAAAAGTAAATATAGGCCTAGAGATAGAAATACAGAGATTAATTGATTGATTAAAAGTTTTATTTTTGCTGGCAAGATTAAGGCCACGGGGCCTTTTTTACATCTAACCAGCTAACTAACGAGAGAGAGCGAGAGAGAGAGAGAGCGAGAGAGAGAGTGAGAGAGGGGGGGGAGGAGAGAGAGATTTTAAATAACGCGCCCAAATGGAATACAGGGTATCAAGAAATAAAGACAACGCAAAAAGAGGAAAACGTAACAAAACAGGGGGATCTTTAGGCAGTACGAGACAGCCACTCCCACTTGTCCCTTTTTAGGCAGTACGAGAAAAATCTTAGGCAGTACGAGAAAATAAGGTAAAACAGGTATAAAAACCTTTTTTAGGCAGTACGCGATTAGGCAGTGGGACCCGGGACCAGGGGGCAAGGTTCCGACGACGATTTCCAGAGCTCGCCTCTAGTTTCGGGGAGTAAGATACTCCGCTCTTTCTAGTGATGTTTGCGAGGTGGACTTTTCTCTTGAATCGCCTTCTTTTACGATTAGCAGAGCCATGCTCTGGGCCAATTCTACCCGGGCCCAGACGGGGGGGGGGGGGGGGGGCACGTGACAACAATGCAATCGAAATGCCTTCTAAAGTGTATCTTTGTTTCTTCACTGCCTCCTTGACAAATTTCATAACGATCGGAACAACATCATTTTTCGAGTTATGATTACCAATAAGTCTTTAAGGTCTTGACCGATTTAGCTGAAAATTTGTAAAATAAAAGAGAATGTTGTACTTATTGACCGAGCAAAATTTCATAACGATCGGAATTTATTATTTTTTTATTTACTTATTTTTTTTTTTATAACCAACAATCGGATTTTGTTCAACAACTATACAGCAACCCGCATAGGTGGTATGTACATTTTGTTTGTTTGTTTATTTGAATTAAGGACGCGTCAACCGTTAGGTCATAATGCACCACTCTAGCCTAAGGGGGGGGGGGGGGGGAGAGGCGCCCATTTGGTCAGAACCAGCCACGGGTAAGAGGAGGAAGGGGGGTTTCTCACGTCGCGGTCGTCATCGTCTTTGTCATCGTTCGTGTGTCATTGTCATCGTCGCCGGGTGTGTGCAAAATTTCAGGTCGATCAGAAAAACGGGGCGACCTGTACCAAAGCAGTAACAGAAAAAAAAAAAAAACAAACAAACAAACAAACAAACAAACAAACAAACAAACAAACAAACAGACAAACAAACAAACAAAAAATACAGACATTCGAGCCATAAGAGTCAAGTGGAGACGCTCGCTACGCTCGCTCAATAAATGCATATAGGGAGCTTTTTTCACTAATATATAAGTTATAATAAGCCATATTCGAATTTATATTGCATATGAGGGCGGAAGGTGTAACGGTTTTGGGGTTTTCACTCCATACGAGTTGAAATCAATTCGCAACTGAGATTCTGCCGATGGGTGTGTCAAAATAGCTGGTCATACCTAATAGTAATAGTCAGACTGTTGGCAATTTATGTTTTGTTTGTTATCTGGCCTCATGTCGCTGTCACGTCAATTCGTCTCAGTCTCGTCACTAGCAAACCTGTCTTGCTGCCCAGCCAAGTCAATCACATAACCCATGGCACGGGGAGTTGATTGCCTTTTTTGCAAAGCAACATCAAAATAAATTACATTTAAATGTCGCTGTTTACATCACGCCAATCCAACTATTATAATACAAGATCGGTTTCTCTGGAAGCTGTTTGGACGTATCATCAGATAACGTCAGATTCCGTTCCAAGTCGCTGACATGTTATGTTGTATGGCGCTGCACCTTGATAATCGTAGCCCCGGGTGCTGGGTTTTGCGATTCACTTGTTTGTTAGTTATAGTATGGTTTGGTTTGTTTGTTTATTTGGATTAAGGACGCGTCAACCGTTAGGTCATAATGCACCACTCTAACCTAGGGGGGAGGGGAGGGGCCCATGCTGGTCAGAACCAGCCACGGGTAAGGGGAGGAAGGGGGGTTTCTCACGTCGCGGTCGTCATCGTCTTTGTCATCGTTCGTTGTGTCATTGTCATCGTCGGCGGGGGGTCGTCAAGGGAAGGGGGCAAGGTCCCCGACGACGATTGCCAGAGCTCGCATCTAGTTTTGGGGAGTAAAATACCACCCTTCCTACTAGCTGATGTTTGCGAGGTGAACGTTTTCTCCTGAATCGCCTTTTACGATTAGCAGAGCCATGCTCTGGGCAATTCTACCCCGGGCCCAGACGGGTGGTTTATTTGGATTAAGGGCGCGTCAACTGTTAGGTCATTGTTGTGACATTCAAATAGACCGCCACTCACTAAGTGCATGGGGTTTGCAAGGCGGCGAAGGAAGTGATACTGAAGAAGAACATGGAGTGTCACAAGTGTTTGATTTGAATAAATAGTGATGACCAAGTAGAGCCTACTTTCTTATCGCTATGAAACACGACTTAAGGTTTCCCTGAATGTATGCTAGGAGATTTAATAGACCTTGGATCCACAGCTTGCTGGATGTAAATGGCCACGCAACGTTCTTTGACAGCTCACAAAACCTGCGCATGCGCAAGTTTTCAGGGTGATGAACAAAACAAGTTTGAAGTTTATTACGTTCAGGGGGCGTCAACCGCCTCCTGTGATAATGTAGTTTATTAGTAAGTTTATAACTTTATATATATTTTCCAAAGGGGCGGAACGTAAGGGGTGGTGCGGGGAGACGCGGGGTGCTGGTCAAAACCATCTACAAGAAAGTGGTGAGTTTGGTGGCCGGGGGCAAGGGTTTTGGTTTATTTCGATTAACTATACGCGTCAACCGTTAGGTCATACCTGGGTGGCCTGGGTGGCGGGGGGAGGATTTTTTTTAAAATTTGGATTAAGGACGTGTCAACCGATGGGTCATAATGCACCACTCTAACCTAAGGGGGAGGGGGAGGGGGGGGGGGGGGAGTGGCCCATGCTGATCAGAACTAGCCGAGGGTAATGGAGGATAGAGGGGTTCCCACGTCGCGGTCACCATCGTCTTTGTCATCGTTCGTTGTGTCATTGTCGTCATCGTCGTCGAGGGGTCGTTAAGGGAAGGGGGCAAGGTCCCTGACGACGATTGCCAGAGCTCGCCTTTAGATTCGGTGAGTAATATACTACCCATCTTACTAGCTGATGTTTGCGAGGTGGACTTTTTCTCTTGAATCGCCTTTTACGATTAGCAGAGCCATGCTCTGGGCCAAATTTTGTGCTGAGTTTAATACGACAACGTGAGAAACCAGGGCGCTTTAACCGGTTTGGTCATATTGCGCCGCCTGTGATAATGAAAGTTGATGAGATGAGTTAAAAGTGTATTGTATGATTAGATTTTTTTAAATAGATGTCAATATTGTACAGTTTGAACGTTAAATTTATCTAAAAATAAACTGTAAAACATTAGGTACACAATATTGTGTTATACGTCATCTGACAGCAGTTATTCAGAGCAACTGGGAGTTCATTAGCTCGCTGTACACGAATATCTCCCATGTAGCTAACCCTGAAGGCAACATAACATCATCTTCTCGCCAATGCAGCCGGAAACTCGTCCTCCCAGACGATACTCACCAGGACTCAAAGAGACCTAATTTACATCATTTAAATAATAAAAATAAAATGTAGGTTTACCCCACAATAGTGTTTATCATGTAGGAAATTCATATTCACTGGACATCTTTTATACTAAGAAGTTTGTATCTTAACTTATCCGTCAATCTTTGCCTATATGATTAATCATTACTGACTCAATATCTTTTATACAAATAGAGTTGTGTGTTCATTCAAATTTACCGCCACCCACATGGTACATGGGGTTTGCAAGGCGGTGGACCAAGTGAAAGTGAAGAGGAACATGGTGTGTCACAAGTTAGTTTGTAATGATTGTTTAAATTTGAATAAATAGTGACAACCAAGTACAGCCTAGTTTCTTATCCCCATGAAAAACGACAGATCTATAGCAATCTCAAGGTTCCCTAAATGTATGCTAGTAGATTTAATATACCTTGGCTCCACAGTATGCTGTATGTAAATGGACGCAATGTTATTTGACAGCTCACATAACCTGCGCATGCGCAAGTATCCAGTGAGATGAACAAAAAAAGTTTGATGTCATTATTTTACAATTTGAACGTCAAATTTATCTAGATATAAACTGTAAAACATTAAGTACACAATATTGTGTTATACGTCATCTGACAGGGACCCTCTGTGCTATTTTTGGATTGAAGACGCGTCAACCGTTAGATCATAATAAGCCACTCTAGTCTAGGGGATATGGAAAGAAGGGGCCCATGCTGGTCAGAACCAGCCACGGGTAGCGGGAGGAAAGGGGGCTTTCTCACTTCGCGGTCGTCATCGTCTTTGTCATCGTTTGTTACGTCATCGTCATCGTCGTCGGGGAGGTCTTCAAGGGAAAGGGGAGGTGTCCCAGACTACGATTGCTAGACCTCGCCTCTAGTTTACGGGAGTAAAATACTCACCTACTTACCAGCTGATGTTTGTGTGCTGGGAATGAATATTGCTTTGCTAAATACTCATCCATGTTCGTTTTATCCATGTTCGTGTAAACAAACGGTTTCGTTTGAATTTACAATACGAATATAAATAGGGTATTTCAATATCGCCTATAACTCTTTCTCGGAATTAGATTCAAATCTCGGGAGAAGTTGAAACCACATCCACCGGGAATTATTTGAGGTCGTCGTTGAGTTTACCGCGATAATGAGAAAAACAGGCGATTGAGTGAGGTAATGCATGCTTAATAGATTACTTCATAAAATTTGCTATAATACCACGCTAGAGCGGGTCAAGTCATTAAGTTTTCAAGAGTTTTTTTTTTAGGTTTATTTGGATTAAGGACGCGTCAACCGTTAGGTCATAATGCACCACTCTAGCCTAAGGGGGGAGGGGAGGGAGGAGGGGCCCATGCTGGTCAGAACCAGCCACGGGTATAGGGGGAGGAAGGGGGGTTTCTCACGTCGCAGTCGTCATCGTCTTTGTCATCGTTCGTTGTGTCATTGTCATCGTCGCCGGGGGGTCGTCAAAGGAAGGTCCCCGACGTCGATTGCCAGAGCTCGCCTCTAGTTTCGGGGAGTAAGATACTCCGCTCTTTCTAGCTGATGTTTGCGAGGTGGACTTTTTCTCTTGAATCGCCTTTTACGATTAGCAGAGCCATGCTCTGGGCCAATTCTACCCCGGGCACAGACGGGGGAGAAGAGGTCTAGTTATTAAGTTTTCAAGAGATCCAATGTGTATAGTGTTCAAAGTTACTAAAACTGATGAGTGAAACTGATTTGAGAGAAAGTCAACGTTTAATAACGCACCACATCGGTTGTTGAAACTCATAGAATAGTTTTATAAATAATTATGGGAACTAAAGTAGTTCTGACCGAAAGAGTTAGCTTACTTTACACGCGATTCTCTTATACGGGAGATCGTCAGTTCTATAACGGTCACCGTAATCCTGACTGAAGGTTTTAAACGGGTCCATTAACTTGGCTCAACCACCAATGAAATTTTGACTTTTGATATGTTGAAAATTTTGCACAATTTTTGCACAATTTGCACAACCAATGGCGATTTTTGCACAAGCAACACAAAAAAGTTACGGTTATGGACCCGTTTTAAAACATATCCCTTGGTTCTTTAAAAAAAAGTGCCGTGGAATATCTTGGGACTTATATCCATTTTGAGTAGCTTTACTTACACCTTTTAATACATAAAATTGTAATGCTATAGTTTTTAAAGATCTATTTTTAATAGCATGTACAGATACAAATATAGGCCTACGATATGTACTTTTCTTCAAATTCAATATTTACTATACATTAAAAAATAAAGCATTGCCGATCGTTAAAAGACTATAATATTTTCAACTGCATAAATTATGTTCGCACTAAAAATAAATTAAGCATTCCGACAAACATATATCTGAATCCGTTGGTATTTCCGTTTTAAAAAAGTAACCATATAAGTTTATAATTTAGATTCATTTTGTGATTTGTATAATATACAATAACCTATAAAACAGTCTTATGGGGATCCCTTATTGCATAGAAGTTAATAATTAAATTAAATTAAACAGTTTGAGTAATATCTGTTGCATATATAGTTATTATAATATATTTCGAGTGTTTTCATCTGCCAAAATTTTCTCCTTTCTTCTTCTTCAATCTTTCAATTTTTGTCTCACATTTTAAATAGTATACGCGTCTTCTATTTGATTAATTACATGCACATTTTAAACCTAATGGTAATAATAATATAAAGTAACATGTTTGTGTGGCTCGTTGGTCTTGTTGTTAGCGTATCTGCTTCCAATGCAGAAGGTTCAGGGTTCGATTCCCGCTTGAGATAGAAGTTTTTTTACTTTTGATGTGGACTTGAGTCCATCAGTTTTTGTCTTAGGAGTTTGTAAACGGTGACTTTGGAGCCGTCTAGCAACGAAGCACATAATAAATTTCAGAGTTGTTCTGAATCGGCTTTGTTGATTCTGCCATTGATTCGCGGGTGTTCGCACTGTCCATACCACTGATTGCTATATTTCCTATTAAAGATATAGATCTTTGGTTGGTTATCGCTCACTCGTCGATTGCGTTTGGGCCTGCAGGGTTGGCTTGGTCGCTTTGATTTAAAGTCCCCCACTGAAAATCAGTTATATAACTGAGTGAATAGACTCTAAATAATTTTTTTTTTTTTTTTTTGTAGAATAGCGTTGCATTTTAGTTATGATAGTTTTAGACATACATCCTAAGTTCTCAGAATGTAGAATCCTTATACAAGAAGCCACTTCTCACGCTCATCACACTGATTTCTTCTGTGGGTAGTGGTATCTACAGCTTATCATAATATAAACTTTCTGTATCTCTGTGTCAAATGAAAATAAATTCAAGTGAATTGAATTGGGTATCCTCAATCCATATATACCGTGTAAGTTAGCAGGAAAAGAATGGCTGTGTACCAACATTGATGACGAGGGAGATGATGTACCGGACATCCCTTTTTTCCATTGTTAAATACATGCCTGGAAAATAGTTTTAAGTATGTTTCAAGTGTTAGGGATGCCAAAAATATGCAGCCTATTTACAGTAAATAGGCTGCATATTTTTGGCATCCCCAACACTTGAAACATACTTAAAACTATTATTTACATCATTTCATGAGTAAAGGTCATTTTTGGGAATTTTTAAGGTACTCTTGTCCTATTTTGATATAATTTGCTAAAAGGGATGCAAAACGTGCGAGTGTGAGTGCAGTGTCGAGCTTGCCACATTATCGGGCCAAGCATACGCAATTATTTTGTTTATTTGGATTAAGGACGCGTCAACCGTTAGGTCATAATGCACCACTCTAGCCTAAGGGGGGGGGGGAGGAGGGGCCCATGCTGGTCAGAACCAGTTACGGGTAGGGGGAGGAAGGGGGGGGTTCTCACGTCGCGGTCGTCATCGTCTTTGTCATCGTTCGTTGTGTCATTGACATCGTCGCCGGGGGGTCGTCAAGGGAAGGGGGCAGGGTCCCCGACGACGATTGCCAGAGCTCGCCTCTAGTATCGGGGAGTAAGATACTCCGCTGTTCCTAGCTGATGTTTGCGAGTTGGATTTTTTCTCTTGAATCGCCTTTTACGATAAGCAGAGCCATGCTCTGTGCCAAATTCTACCCCGGGCCCAGTACGCAATGATTTGTTTGTTGTCAAATACTGTTATGTGGGATGAGTCAGAGATATTTGGGGAGCGGGATGGCAATGCCAGCCGATGTCTGCAGCGACGCAGCTACAATCTATAATATGTACGTTTTTCTTAAATGTGAAATTAAATTAAAATGTTAAAATTTGGTTTTAATTTTCACCTTGTGTTTGATATATCGACAAAACTATTCCCCCCCCCCTCACCATGAAAATAATATATTGGTGCAACTGTGATAAAACATTACTGAAAGTAATTAAAACAATAGAATTCAATTAAATTCAATAGGTCCTTTTTTGATTTTATTAGGTCCTTTTTGGTGTTTTAAAGGTGCTATTTACCTGCTTTTTTCTCACTTTAAAAGATCCTGAACATACGCTCCCAAATGATGACGTATAAGAAACTAGGGAGCTTCAACCGGTTAGGTCATACTGCGCCGGTGTGATATTTCAAGTTAATGAAATGAGTTTATGGTGTGTTTGATGATTATTATATTGTTTTCTAAGTATATATAAGAAAATAAAATGATGGTGATGATAGTAATAGCAAATCAAAAATTAATTATTTGAATGGAAATAAATAAATAAATAAATAAATAAATAAATAAATAAATAAATAAATAAATAAATAAATAAATAATAAATAAATAAATAATAAATAAATAAATAAATAAATAAATAAATAAATAAATAAATAAATAAATAAATAAATAAATAAATAAATAAATAAATAAATAAATAAATAAATAAATAAATAAAGGGAATGTGTTTTGATGTGAATTAAGTTATGTTATAATTTAATTAATTTTAATATCAAATTTTGAAAGTTTGTCCCCGTTATCAGAAGTGCCTGGCGAGGTTCCTACGGCAACCTCTACCATAACCTGGATCAGAAATATATAAAAACACATCTTATAAAAATTGACCTGCCCTCGACATTGTTTGAAATCACAATACTAGTTTGTATAACTACATTAAGCTAAGTACGTGCTGTACATAAATGCCTCATCAAATGCTTTTCTTGATTTGTTTCTGTTTATATGAGTTAAGTGCGCGTCAAACGTTATTTCATAATGCGCCTCCGCCTCACTAGTCTAGTGAATGTGGTAAATAAACTATGCTGGTCAGAACCGCCATGGGCAAGGACGGGGAAAGGGAGGTTTTCTCACGTCGCTGGCCAGAGCTCGCCAGTAGTTTCAGGGATCTTTTCTCCGTCTGATTTTTGCGAGGTGGACTGCCTCTGTTTTCGCCATGTACGATTAGTAGAACCAAATTCTACCCAGGGCCCAGACGAGTTCTTCTTGGCTTGTAAAAGAAATATTAATTACTATTTGATAGCTGTAAATGCGGCTGATAAATAGACACAACAAATCAAGTTCAGTTATGAATACGTCGTCCCTACTACATGTGTAATTACAACAAATCCGCACGCATTGCTTATTATAACAAATCTGTCCACCTCCTATAATCAAACAACACATTAGTATAATATTAAAGACTGGTGCTAGTGAAAAACCGTTACTAATAAATTGCACTCACAGCTCACAACATGAAATTAGGCAGTCGTGCGAAACAGAATTTATTTTTTCCGCTGTGCTGTTAATTATCATCGGACGTAAGATAAGTTTAAATTGGAACTGTAGGTTGAAGCTGCCACATTGGGGTTGTCGACTGGGATAATGAGAGGTGGGATTAGTTTAGTTTATTTGGATTAAGACACGTCAACCGTTAGGCCACAATGCACCACACTAACCTAAGGGGGGGGGGGGGGAGGAAGAGGGGCCCATGCTGGTCAGAACCAGCCACGGGAAAGGGGAGGAAGGGGGGTTTCTCACGTCGCGGTCGTCATTGTCTTTGTCATTGTTCGTGGTGTCATTGTCTTTGTCATCGTCGCCGGGGGGTCGTCAAGGGAAGGGGGCAAGGTCCCCGGCGACGATTGCCAGAGCTCGCCTCTAGTTTCGGGGAGTAAGATATTCCGCTCTTTCTAGCTGATGTTTGCGAGGTGGACTTTTTCTCTTGAATCGCCTTTTACGATTAGCAGAGCCACATGCTCTGGGCCAGTTCTACCCCGGGCCCAGACGGGGAATGAGAGGTGGGAACGTATTCGAGTATGCATGACGATGTATAAGTTGCGGTAGGTCTAGCAATTAAGTTCGGTTTATTTTTGGATAAAGGTCGCTTCAACCGTTAGGTCATAATGCACCATCTCTAACCAAGAATGGTAGGGGAAGTGGAGGGGCCCATGCTGGTCAGAACCAGCCACGGGTATAAGGGGAGGAAGGAAGGTCTCACGTCGCGGTCGTCATTGTCTTTGTCATCGTTCGTGGTGTCATGGTCGTCATCGTCGTCGAGTAGTCGTCAAGGGAAGGGGGTAAGGTCCCCGACGACGATTGCCTGAGATCGCCTCTATTTTCGGGGAATAAATTACTGATTAGCTGATGTTCGCGAGGTGGACTTTTTCTCTTGAATCGCCTTTTACAATTAGCAGAGCCATGCTCTGGGCCAATTCTACCCAGGGTCTAGACGGGGTTTGGAGAGGAAAGGACCCATTTTTTTTTTGTTTATTTGGATTAAGGACGCGTCAACCGTTAGGTCATAATGCACCACTCTAGCCTAAGGGGGGGGGGGGGGGGGGGGCCCATGCTGGTCAGAACCAGCCACGGGTACGGGGAGGAAGGGGGGTTTCTCACGTCTCGGTTGTCATCGTCTGTCATCGTTCGTTGTGTCATTGTCATCGTCGTCGGGGAGGTCGTCAAGGGAAGGGTGAGGTGTCCCCGACGACGATTGCCAGAGCTAGCCTCTAATTTCGGGGAGCAATATACTACCCTCTTACTATCTGATGTTTGCGAGGTGGACTTTTTCTCTTAAATCGCCTTTTATGATTATCAGAGCCATGCTCTGAGCCTATTCTACCCCGGACCCAGCCGGGGTTTATGTGAATGGAAATAAATAAATTAAAGAAATGTGTGTGATGTGAAATAAATTTTGTTGAATAGATTACTATGGATGAGACATTTAGAAAGTTTGTCTCCGTTATCATATGATAGAAGTTTTTCATATGATTGGGAGAGATCCAGTTGCGTGCGCAAAGCATCATATTTGGTACATTCGGCTTGCATCACATGTGTCACATGAGAGATTTACCTTTTCTCTGGTTAAGAGATATCCGTGAGTTGTAATTTTGGAAACACTCCCGTAGACGTAATTGATTTTATGAAAATCAATCCAGAAATCAAAAATCTCTCTCAGCGATTCTAGGTTAATTTACATATGATCTGTAGTTAGTCTGAGTTACATAAAATTATAAATGTTTACAGTTCAATTACCGTTTCGCGTAGGGGATCTGACTATTTCAAATTAGCCTTTATCTAAATCGTTTCATTACGCGGCTGATGACTAATTGTGCTCCCCCAATGAAAATCGGTTGAAAATGATAATCATTATATAATGTGTTCTATTTGATACAATTGAGAATGTTAAAAATGGTAATATGTGACATCAATATCGAATCTACATTCACTAGTAATCAAATATTTTCCTGTCACGTGTTGCCAATTCACTCATTATTCATATACAGATTTCTATTGTACTTTTACTTTAAATCAGATTTTAAGTTCCCTATAGACACCTGTAAGGAGACAAGGCTCAAAGTGGCGGGTGCCTTAAAAGTTCCAAATTTTAACAACAAGTATGGCCTACGTGCCCTGTCTTATTCGGTCCCTTCTATATTAAATAAGCTACCGTCTTCACTTAGAACCCAGTCGTCCATTTCTAAAATTAAAACAGATCTAAAAACGCATCTTCTCTCTGACACCTTTAGCATGTAAATGTTTCTCATAATTTTTGCTGTTCCTATTTTGTTAAAATTATTGTCTCACTCGTTGTATACCAAATTTTTCTTTCTCTTTTGTATTTTTCTGTTTTGTGAACGTTCCGATTTTTGTTACTGTTGAACTTACATCATTACTTCCTTAAATACTTCCCACAGCTAAGCCATGTTCTGGCTTTGTGGGCTCTATTAGTCATTACTTATTGTGTATGTGTGATGTATTTCTTCTACAAATAAATAAATGGAATATAAAAAAATAATAATAATATTAACAAAGTATGATCAAAATATTATTTCAAACTTGAGCTTTAGACAAAGCGCACTGTACCCGAGCTTATAAATCAGTAGCTTCACTTTCATTAAGGAATAGACTCCACATTCACACAATCAAACGACTTCGTTAAACCACAAAGAACAAACGACGACGTGAGAAACTAGGGCGCTTCCCCGGATAGGTCATATTGTGCAGCCTCTCATAGTGGTTTATGGTGTGTTTTTTGATTATATTGTTTACTTATTTAAAAATAAGACAAGTAAGTGAAGAAAAAGATATTAATAGCAAAAGAAAATTGAGTTATTTGAATAACAAAATTATGTGTTTGATATGTATTAAATGTTGTTATTACTTTGAATGAGAAATTTACAAAGTTTGTCGCCTTAATCTCACTCTAGGTGGTCTTGCTCTAGGTAGCTGTGAGGGGGTGAGTACTAGGGTGCGACTTCTTTCACCTCACCCGGGGATACACATTCGTCTTCTGCTGCTGATTTCACCTCCCTCGAGTCCCTGAACACTGACATTAGACATATGTCTTCCGACAAACATATGACCGTGCCACTTCACACCTAACCCTGGTTTGTCTTAATTTGATTTAACAGCTTCAACTTGGTTTTACTTACCACATCTTTTTCTGTTTGCTGGTTCTTATCCGAGATGATTACTAAGTTTTCATTTTTTTACTGGATTTATGGGTGCGTCAACCGTCATGTCATAATGCGCCACCCTAGCCTAGAGGATATGATATGGACAATCCCATGCTGGTCAGAACCAGCCATGGGTAGTGATTAGTTATTATTTTCGTACAATAGGCCCTTAACACTGTCAGATAACATTAAAAAAATTCGCTAACATAAGTTATGAGTACGTTAATAAAACTTACATCTACGTAATCGTAAATATTAAGCTTTTTTCTGTTAATTTGATGTTTTCCATCTTCAATTAATCAAATTAATGTTCATTTTCCAATAACAAACAATTATTATATTTTTTGGTTGTAATGGAATATCTGTGAGTGAATTTAAAGCATATCCAGGCTTTAACAATTGCAATGAACTAACACACATTGCAGCAGTACTGTCCGCCCCATCCTTGGCGTCAATACAAACATGTACGACTCACCAAGTTCTTGATATCACCATAACAACTTGTAAAACATCAACATCAGGCTTCCTATAATTAAGATTTGAATACATAATCATCTTTCAGATAGTAAACCAAACAGCGCCTGTCCATTGAATTGAACAAGGCTAAATCGTAATATTTAATACGCGTTTAGCTCAAATGGTCCCACTAATTGACTTAATTTGCATTAAATCCAAAGATTTATGTTTAAACAACACTTCGATTCAAACAAGTTTTTCATTGTCTTGTTTGGAAGGATCAACATAAGAACCGGATTATCACATGAGAGTAACAGTCGCCACATAATCCTCCACCGGCTTAAATTGTCTTGTATTATTTTCATTGTATTAAGGGCGCGTCAACCGTTACGTCAAAATAAACCACTCTAACTTAGAAAATTAAAGAAAAAAATCTAATGGTTGTCAGAACCAGTCACAGGTAGAAGAAGGAAAGAGACAGGTTCTCACGTCGTGGTCATTATGACGTTTGTCATCGACTCATTGTTAATGTTGTCATTGACGTCGTCGTCGGGAAGGTCGTCAAGGGCATAGGGAGGGGTCCTGGATTACGATTGCCTGGGTTCACCGCTATAGTTACAGGGAGTAACTGATGTTTGCGAAATTACCTTCATCTCTTTCCTCGCCTAATGCACAAAAAAGAAATATTGACCAAAAGTCTACTATTTAATAATACTATTTTACTATTTTGTTGATTGATGAGTTATTAAAAATGAAGTAGCCCCCTAGATTGTTTCATGTAGTTTTAACTAGCCGTTCAATCGGTAGACAAGATGATCGAACGTGTGAACGTGGGGACTTGGATTAAGGACGCGTCAACCGTTAGGTCATAATGCACCACTCTAACCTAGGTTCGGGGGGAGAAGGGCCAATGCTGGTCAGAACCAGCCACGGGTATAGGGGAGGAAAGGTAGAGGGGGAACGCCAAAAGTTCTATATATCCTAACCAATAGAGAAGGGATGTATCTGGATGACGTGAGAAACAAGGGCTCTTCAATCGGTTAGATCATATTGCGCCGCATGTGATAATGAATGTTGATGAAATGAGTAATGGTGTGTTGGATGATAAATTGTTTTCTAAGTTTATATATATAACAAAATAAAATGATGATAGAAATAGCAAATCAAAATTTATTTATATAATTGAAATAAAGAAATTAAAGAAATGTGTATGATGTGAATTAAATTTTGTTAAAAAGATCCTTTGGACAAATGTTTGTTTCTTGAATTTCATCTTTGTAATATATCTCACTCATCGTGTAAGAGACGATCATTGATCAGCGTCGATGCTAGGGTATTGATAAATAGCGAAGGAAAATGGAACAGACAGAGGGGATGGGCAAGTACAGGATTCTGTCAGATGGACGGTAAGAAACGAAATGTAAATCTGGACCACCCGAATGCGAGGTTTAGAACTAGTAGCTGTGGGCGCCCAGGGCGAGGGAGCAGGGTTAACATGCTGTTAATATACACGATTTAGGGTTGGGAAGAAACCCTTTCAGTCAAGACGTTAGCATTTAATTCTACAAATATTTACAAGAAGGGTGGGAAACTAGACGGTATGGTTGCGATGCGTTCAGAAGGGATCTTGATTTCCAGGCATAAAAAATTTATACTGATTGATATAACAAAGTAATCTCGACCAAATAAAACGACATTAGAAACTAGGTCACTTCAACCAAAAGTTCATATTGTGCCGCCTGTAATTTTGTAAGTTAATACATTGAATTTGTGTTGTGTTTGATGTTTATATTGTTTTCTACGATTATAAAAGAAATAAAAATTACCGAAAAGAAAACATTTTACAGAAACAATAACTTAATAACTTATTAAAGACTAATCTTAAGAATTGTCTTATTCATTAGGTTTAAGGGCGCGTCAACCGTTAGGCCACATGGCGCCACTCTAGCTGGTCAGAACCAGCCACGGGTAGTCGGAAAAAAGAGGTGGGGGGTGGGGGTGCTAACACATATATATATCTTTATAAATTAACTGGTAATTGTAAAGTATAAACTCTTGTTGTTAATGTGTGTAATACAGACCTTTTACATTCCGACAACGACGACGTGAGAAACGAGTGCGCTTCAACCGGATAGGTCATGTTGCGCTGCCTGTGATATTAAAAGTTAATTAAATGAGTTATAGTGTATTTGTGTTTTTTTTCTTTTCTTTTCCTTTTCTTAGTGTATAAGCTTATATAAGGGGGGAAAATGATTGTGATGATAGTAGGCTTATATCAAAAGGAAACTTGTATTTATTTTAAATGTAATATTTTTTTATTCCTGATCGCTGCCGAAAATATGATGAAAGCTTAACTTAAGTCAAATACCATCAATAAACACCTTCAGTTTAATATGATGTTTGCTCTTACCCTCAAGGTTCATTCCCTGCTACTCATAGGTGCTCCTGTGTTTATTTCTGACGTCGCAGCGTTACGGTAGCTAACTTAACATTTATTGCATTGCACTTTGTTTATGTCCTACTCTAATCTCGAGGTCACATTTACACTGGCACTCGTCGTTGTATGTTCCTTGAGAACGGGCTGTTGAGCGAAGAGCTAGATAGTGCTCGATAAAACTACGTAACACAAATCCCAAAACATATGACTTGGTGCAAAAACTTTTCATGTATTTTATGATAATATATCTGGCGATTAATCGCCAACACGTCTTTAAAAAAACAAAAACAAAACACTTTCACAGACATGTTTCGTTAGGGGCGTGAAGGTACATTACCGGTGATGTTACACATAGATCCACTACACATGTACATGCTCGACTTTGTTAAAATAATAAATAAAATAATAAAGTTCGTGTTCGTGTTGTCATGGTCGTCGTAAACTCGGTGGTCGTCAAGGGAAGGAGGAGAGGTCCCCGACGACGATTGCCCGAGCTCGCATCCAGTTTTGGGGAGTAATATTCTCCCCTCCACATACTAGCTGATGTTTGCGTGATTGGACTTTATCACTTTTCTCGCTTTTTTACGATAGCAGAGCCATGCTCTGGGCTGAATTAAAACCCAGTCGCAATTCCCAGTAATAACGACGAGAGAAAGTAGGGCGTTCAAAACGGTTAGGTTATTTTGCGCTGCCTGTGATATTGAAAGTTAATAAATAGTTTTGATAATTTGATGATTATATTGTTTTCTTAGTTTATACAAGAAAAGTAATGATAGATATGATTGTAATTGCAAAAGAATAATAATTTATACGAATGGAAAATTATATGTTTTTATTATTATTTATATATTATTTATTTATCACTCGTCGATTGCGTCGGGGCCTGCAGGGTTAGCTTAGTCGCTTTGATTTAAAGTCCCCCACTGAAAATCAGTTATACAACTGAGTGGGTAGACTCTAAATAAAAATTTATTTATTTATTTTATTTGTGACTGATGAGAAATGAAGAAACTTTACTTAGTTCTTCATATGATTGGAAAAGATCAAATTACGCAAATATTCACAAGATGCAACCGCCAAACGTTGGTTTACATTGGACTTCTATATAAATAGCCTTTGTATCCAGGGTGGCGGATGTCACATCACCTACTTCGAACAATGAAAGGATTTGAAACACATTTGCATCTCAAGTTCTCAGCGGAGTAAGAGCACGTGTTTTGAGAGGTGCGACAAGTGTTGTGCATGTGTTGGGCACACGCAGCACCCCCCTCTGGATACATAAACGCCAACTAATTGGTGGCACGCTGGTGTCTTGTATTCTTTCTCCCTCCCTCCCACACTCCTCAATAAAACAGAGAGTCGACGATGTGAGAAACCAGTGCGTTTCAACCGGGCAGGTCTAGCTAATCCCTCCTTCTCGCAGGGTCACCAAAATCATTCTGTGGGGACTTTGACACAATTAAAGGCAAGAAGATAGTAGAGTGATGTTTGTGTAGGAGCATAACCCTCTAAAAATTACAAATAAAAATTATGATTTTTTATGTAAAACCATATTTCCAGCACTAGGGAATGCAGAAAAAGTGTTTTATTTGGCCATTAATTTAATTCGATTTCAGGGCGCGTCAACCGTGAGGTCATCATGAGCCACTTCAGCCGCTATTCTGGATTAATTTACATAAATGATGTATAGTAAGTTAAGTTACATAAAATTATAAATGTTTACAGTTCAGTTACCGTTTCGCGTTGGGGTTTCCGACTATTTCAAATTAATCTTTATCTAAATCGTTTTACTACGAGGCTGATAACAAATTGTGATATGTACCCCAATGAAAATCGGTTGAAAATGATAGTAAATATATAATGTGTTTTGATTTAATAACATTAACAAAGTATGTTCAAAACACATTTCTTATTTGCGCTTTAGACAAAGCGCACTGTACCCGAGCTTATAAATCATTAGCTTAACTCTCATTTAGGAACAGAATGCACAAACTGCACATTTACACGACGTGAGAATCTAGGGTGCTTCAACCGGTTAGGTCATATGTGCCGCCTGTGATGGTGTAATTCAATGAAATAAGTTCATGGTGTGTTTTATGATAATATAGTTTTTCTAATTTTAAATAAAGACAAGAAACTGATGGATTTTTTTTTGGTTTATTTGTTTGTTTTTTTGGTTTATTTGGATTAAGGACGCGTCAACCGTTAGGTCATAATGCACAACTCTAGCCTAGAGGAGGGGGGGAGGAGGGGCCCATGCTGGTCAGAACCATCCACTGGTCAGGGGAGGGAAGGGGTTCTCACGTCGTGGTCGTCATCGTCTTTGGCATCGTTTGTGGTTTCATTGTCGTCATCGTCGTCGGGGAGGTCGTCAAGGGAAGGGGGCAAGGTCCCCAACGACGATTGCCAGAGCTTGCCTCTAGTTTCTGTGAGTAATATAAACCGCTCTCACTAGCGGATTTTCGCGCGGTAGACTTTTTCTCTTGAATCGCCGTTTACGATTAGCAGAGCCATGCTCTGGGCCAATTCTACTTCGGGCCAGACGGGGAATATGTCGCCTTTATCTCACTCTAGGTGGTCGTGCTCTAGGTAGCTGTGAGGGGGTGAGTAGTAGGGTGCGACTTCTTTCCACCTCACCCGGGGATACACATTCCTCTCCTGCTGCTGACTTCACCTCCCTCGAGCCCCTGAACACTGACATATGTCTTCCGACAAAACATATGGACCGTGCCACTTTACACCTAACCCTGGTTTGTCTTAATTTGATTTAACAACTTCAACTTGGTTTTTACTTACCACATCTTTTTCTGTTTGCTGGTTCTTATCCAAGATGATTTGGGAAATTTTAATATTTTTTACTGGATTTAAGGGCGCGTCAACCGTTAGGCCATAATGCGCCCTCTAACCTAGATGATATGATATGTAAATTCCATGCTGGTCAGAACCAGCCACGGGTAGTGATTAGTTATTATTGTCGTACAATTGGCCCTTTACAGTGTCAGATATCTCAAAACATTCTTCGCTAACATAAGTTATGAGATCGTAGTAAAACTTTTACGTCATCGTAAATATTAAGCTTTTTGTTAAGTTGATATTTTGACATTTTTCAGTTAATTAAATTATAATGTTCATTTTCCAATACCATATAATTATTTATATTTTTAGGTTGTAATGGAATATTTGTAAGTGAATTTAAAGCATATCGAGGCTTTAACAATTGCAATGAACTAACACACACTGCAGCACTAATGTCCGCCCCATCCTTGGCGTCAATATAAACATGTACGACTCACCAAGTTCTTAATCTCACCATAACAACTTGTAAAACATCAACATTTTGGCTTCCTATAATTAAGATTTGAATACATAATCATCTTTCTGATAGTAAACCAAAAAGCGCCTGTCCATTGAATTGAACAAAACTAAATCGTAATATTTAATACGCGTTTAGCTCAAATGGTCCCACTAATTGACTTAATTTGCATTAAATCCAAAGATTTATGTTTAAACAACACTTCGATTCAAACAAGTTTTTCATTGTCTTGTTTGGAAGGATCAACATAAGAACCGGATTATCACATGAGAGTAACAGTCGCCACATAATCCTCCACCGGCTTAAATTGTCTTGTATTATTTTCATTGTATTAAGGGCGCGTCAACCGTTACGTCAAAATAAACCACTCTAACTTAGAAAATTAAAGAAAAAAATCTAATGGTTGTCAGAACCAGTCACAGGTAGAAGAAGGAAAGAGACAGGTTCTCACGTCGTGGTCATTATGACGTTTGTCATCGACTCATTGTTAATGTTGTCATTGACGTCGTCGTCGGGAAGGTCGTCAAGGGCATAGGGAGGGGTCCTGGATTACGATTGCCTGGGTTCACCGCTATAGTTACAGGGAGTAACTGATGTTTGCGAAATTACCTTCATCTCTTTCCTCGCCTAATGCACAAAAAAGAAATATTGACCAAAAGTCTACTATTTAATAATACTATTTTACTATTTTGTTGATTGATGAGTTATTAAAAATGAAGTAGCCCCCTAGATTGTTTCATGTAGTTTTAACTAGCCGTTCAATCGGTAGACAAGATGATCGAACGTGTGAACGTGGGATTTTTTGGTTTACTTGGATTAAGGACGCGTCAACCGTTAGGTCATAATGCACCACTCTAGCCTATGAGGGGTGGGGAGGAGGAGCCCATGCTGGTCAGAACCAGCCACGGGTAAGGGGAGGAAGGGGGGTTTCTCACGTCGCGGTCGTTATCGTCTTTGTCATCGTTCGTTGTGTCATAGTCATCGTCGCCGGGGGGTCGTCAAGGGAAGGGGGCAAGGTCCCCGACGCGGGAAGAATGTAAAAGCATCTAGCGGGAACTTTAAACAAAATTATTGTATCAATACATGCTTAAGTTTTTTTTTTTGGTTTTTGGTTTATTTGGATTAAGGACGCGTCAACCGTTAGGTCATAATGCACCACTCTAGCCTAGGGGGGGGGGGGGGGGCCCATGCTGGTCAGAACCAGCCACGGGAAAGGGGAGGAAGGGGGGTTTTCCACGTCGCGGTCGTCATCGTCTTTGTCATCGTTCGTTGTGTCATTGTCATCGTCGCCGGGGGGTCGTCAAGGGAAGGGGACAATGTCCCCGACGACGATTGCCAGGGCTCGCCCCTAGTTTCGGGGAGTAAGATACTCCGCTCTTTCTAGCTGATGTTTGCGAGGTGGACTTCTTCTCTTGAATCGCCTTTTACGATTAGCAGAGCCATGCTCTGGGCCAATTCTACCCCGGGCCCAGACGGGGAGAAAAGAAAAGGGGGGACGCCAAAAGTTCTATATATTCCTAACCAATATAGCAGTGTTGTATCAAGACGACGTGAGAAACTAGGGCTCTTCAATCGGTTAGATCATATTGCGCCGCCTGTGATAATGAATGTTGATGAAATGAGTAATGGTGTGTTTGATGATTAAATTGTTTTCTAAGTGTATATATAACAAAATAAAATGATGATGATAGTAACAGCAAAAAAAAAAAATTTATAAAATTGAAAATAAAGAAATTAAAGAAATGTATATGATGTGAATTGAATTATGTTAAATTGATTCCTTTGGACATATGTTAGTTTTCTTGACTTTCATCTTTGTAATATATCTCATTCATCGTTTAAAGAGACGACCATTGACCAGCGTCGATGCTAGGGTATTGATTAATAGCGAAGGTAATGGAACAGACAGAGGGGAAGGGCAAGTACAGGATATCTGTCAGATGGACGGTAAGAAACAAAATTAAATCTGGACCACCCGAATGCGAGGTTTAGAAGACTAGTTGCTGTGGGCGCCCAGGGCGAGGGGGAAGGGTTAACATGCTGTTAATATACATGATTTAGGGTTGGGAAGAAACCTTTTAGTCAAGACGTTAGCATTTAATTCTACAAATATTTACCAAGGAAGGGTGGGAAACTTGACGGTATGGTTAGCGAAGCGTACAGAAGGGATCTTGATTTCCAGACATAAAACACTTTATACGACTGATTGATGTACGACGAGGACGTGAGAAACTAGGGCGCTTCAACCGGTTAGGTCATATTGCGCCGCCTGTGAATAAAAGTAAATGAGAAGAGTTTATGCAGGTATGTATAATGATAAGATTGTTTTCTAAGTGCATAAATAACAAAATAAAATGGTGATGATGAAAGTAATAACAAAATAAAAGTTATTTATGTGAATGAATATAAAGAAAAGAAAGAAATGTGTATGGTGTGAATTAAATTTTGTTAAATAGATTACTATGGATGAGAAATTTAGAAAGTTTGTCGATGTTTTTGATGTTTATTAGGTTTAAGGGCGCGTCAACGGCTAGGTCATATTGCGTCTCCTGTGATAATGTAGTTTCTTAGTTAGTTTATAACTATATATTTTCCAAAGGGGAGGAACGTAAGGGGTGACGTGGGGAGACGCGGGGTGGACAGGCTTGTGCTGGTCAGAACCAGCCACAAGCAAGGGGAGGGCATGGGAGTAGGTGGCCGGGGGCAAGGGGCCGGGGCGGGATCATGACCGGGGTCGGGTCGGGGGGGCCTGTGGTCTGTGGCGAAATCAGGCCGGGCTCAGGCAAAGGACAGAGGGAAAGGGAGGGTACGGGGAAGGCAGGGGTTGGTGGTTCCCCCACGTCGTGGTCGTCTTCGTCTGTGTCATCGTCCGTGTTGTCATTGTCTTCGTCGTCGGGGAGGTTGTCAAGGGGAAGGGGGATGTTCCCCAACGACGACCGCCAGAGCTCGCCTCTAGATTCGGGGAGTAATATACTCCCCTCTTGCTGGTGTTTGCAAGGTGGACTTTTCTCTCGAATCGCCTTGTACGATTAGCAGAGCCATGCTTTGGGCCAATTCTATCCTGTACCCAGACGGGGTAGTTAGTTTATTTGTTTATTTGGATTAAGGACGCGTCAACCGTTAGGTCATAATGCTCCACTCTAAACCTAGGGGGGGGGGGGGAGGGGGCCAATGCTGGTCAGAACCAGACACGGGTAAGGGGAGGAAGGGGGGTTTCTCACGTCGCGGTCGTCATCGTCTTTGTCATCGTTCGTTGTGTCATTGTCATCGTCGCCGAAGGGTCGTCAAGGGAAGGGGGCAAGGTCCCCGACGACGATTGCCAGAGCTCGCCTCTATTTTCGGAGAGTAAAATTCTACCCTTCATTCTAGCTGATGTTTGGGAGGTGGGCTTTTTCTCTTGAATCGCCTTTTACGATTAGCAGAGCCACAAGCCACAAGCAGTGGGAGGGCCTGGGAGTAGGTGGCCGGGGTCAAGGGGCCGGGGCGGGATCATGGCCGGGGTCGGGTCCGGGGGGCCTGTGGTCTGTGACGAAATCAGACCGGGCTCAGGCAAAGGACAGAGGGAAAGGGAGGGTACGGGGAGGGCAGGGATTGGTGGTTCCCCCACGTCGTGGTCGTCTTCGTCTGTGTCATCGTCCGTGTTGTCATTGTCGTCGTCGTCGGGGAGGTTGTCAAGGGGATGGGGGCAAGTTCCCCGACGACGATTGCCAGCGCTCGCCTCTAGTTTCGAGGAGTACAATACTACCCTTCATATTAGCTGATATTTGCGAGGTGGACTTTTTCTCTTGAATCGCCTTTTACGATTAGCAGAGCCATGCTCTGGGCCAATTCTACCCCGGGCCCAGACGGGGTCGCCGTTATCATATGATAGAAGTTCTTCATATGATTGGGAGAGATCAAATTGCATGCGCAAGGCATCATATTTGGTACATTCTGCTAGCATATGATGTACTGTTGAAGGTACATCACATGTGTCACATATGTGAATAACCTTTTCTCTGGTTAAGATATATCAGTCAGTTAGGCGTGAGTGGCCTATACGAAGTCTAGACAATACCACCTCTTCTCTACGTGAGAGTCGAGACGTAGGTGGACGAATTTTATTAGTCAATGTGGGCATCACACTACGCATTATTTGTTATTTTGCAACACATCCCAAGATGCTTGTCGCAAATCCAACAATCTTTGCTTGAATCCACTCCTGACATCTGGAACGGGAACTAGTATGGTTTATTTGGATTAAGGACGCGTCAACCGTTAGGTCATAATGCACCACTCTAGCCTAAGGGGGTGGGGGGAAGCCCATGCTGGTCAGAACCTGCTCTAAGATCAGAACCAGGCACGGGTAAGGGGAGGAAGGGGGGTTTCTCACGTCGCGGTCGTCATCGTCTTTATCACCGTTGGTAGTGTCATTGTCATTGTCGCCGGGGGGTCGTCAAGGGAAGGGGGCAAGGTCCCCGACGACGATTGCCGAGACTCGCCTCTAGTTTCGGAGAGTTAGAAACTCCGCTCTTACTAGCTGATGTTTGCGTGGTGGACTTTTTCTCTTGAATCGCCTTTTACGATTAGCAGAGCCATGCTCTGGGCCAATTCTACCCCGGGCCCAGACCACTGGTAAGGGGTGGAAAGTGGGTTCTCACATAGCGGTCGTCATTGTCTTCGTCATCTCAAGCCTAGAGATATGGGGAGAAAAATCTCCTGCTGGTCAGAACCAGCCCATGTGTAGGGTTAGGAAATGAAGTGTTTTCACGTCATGGTCGTCACCATCCTTGACATCGTTGATGTTGTAAATCGTAGCGCATAATTGAATGTTAAGACAATTTTAAGGGAATCTAGCTCATTCTCAATTTCATTAATCCATTAATCTGAGAGTTGCAGGAATTTCGTTTAGGGCCATCAAAATTTGGATTAATTGGCATTATGTTATTAAAGTGGTGAAATTTTATGACAATCGGTAAAGTTTTTGGAATACATAACTATACAAAAGTCAACTATGCTGTGTTTATTTTGTACATTAATTTTGTAATTTTTGTGATTAATTGCCGTTAATTGAATTAATTGAATTAATGGGAAAGTGATAAGAACCCGACCTTGGGGCCATCACTTTTCTCTTTTATTATGCTTGTTTTGTTATTATTTGATACATCAGTTGACTGTGGTTTGTGAATGTCAAACATTTAACTGGTATTAATCTAATTATTAATTTCATTAATCCATTAATCTGAGAGTTAAAGGAATTTTGTTTGGGGCCATCAAAATTTGGATTTATTGGCATTATGTTAGTGGAGGGGTGAAATTGTATGACAATCGGTAGAATTTTAGGTGTACATAATTATACATAAATCAAAAGTGGTAAAATATTACTAAAATTCAATTAATTAGATGATTAATTAATTAATTTTTAAATATTTTTCATTTATTCATTCTCCGTAAAATAAGCTTTCATTTGATACCAATGTCGACTGTGTTGTCTCCTTTAAAAAAAATTTGTTGGTTAATTAATCAATTAATTTTATTAATTCAATTAATAAGAAAGTTACAGGAACTCAACTTGGGGCCATCGATTTTGGATTCCTTGTGGTCATATTAGTAAATTCACAAATTTTCATGCTTTCTTCACGATTTGCACGATTGTTAGGCTTATAGACCCCACTACTAATAACATGCAACAAAAACATGTATAGCCTAAGCTGACAGAGACGACGACGACGTGAGAAACTAGGGCGTTAAACCAGGAAGGTCATATTGCACGCCTGTGATATTTTAGACTATAAGTTGATAAATTGAATTTGTTTTTTATTGTTTTTTAGTTATCAAGCAGAAGAAGTTTCTTCTTTTTCTTCTTTATTTAAATGAGAGGGTGTTTGTATGGTAACTAATCAAACAAATGATAATCAATTAAAATTTTAGACACAAACTTGTTTAGGAATTTCGGACTGTAGGACAAACTATTAAGTACTAAAAACCTTATCTTTTTACAGTTGCATCATTGTTGTCCTGATGATCTAGAATGTAGATTGCCGTGTCAAAAAGAATGGGCAAATTTGTCAAGACACTTTTTAAGTGGTCCTTTTGACGAACCACAATTTCTTCATCAATAAACTTCAATACAGAAAGCCGAACAAGACATTCTAGTCGTTGCAATTTGGGAGACAAGGTCACTGTGATGTAAATAAGTGACCATTGTAAAAAAAAGTGCGAGGCTTCGTAAAAGCTTTAGAAGTTTTGAAGCCGCTTTGGCTTGTTACTGAAACATGGCAAACAAGAAAAAATGATGTGAGAAACTAGGGCGCTTCAACCGGTAGGGCATATTCCGCCGCCTGTGTGAAGTAAATTAACTAATTGTATGGTGTGTTTGATCATTATATTGTTTCTAAAAGCAAAAAAGAAAAGTAATGATGGAGATGATAATAAAGCAAAAGAAAAATTATATATTGAATTAAAAAATTAAACATGTTTATATGTGATTAAATTTTGTTCAATAAATTACTTTGAAAGAAAAAAATCTAAAGTTTGTCGCCGTTATCATAAGCTTATAAAAAGTTGTTCATATGATTGGGGGAGTTCAAATTGCGTGCGCATTGCGCAAAGGGATCATTTTTTGTGTGGATTAAGAAACGCGTCAACCATTAGGACAATGCACCACTCTAGCCTAGGGGATATGGGGAGGAGGTGCCCTTGCCGGTCAGAACCAGCACGGTTAGGGGGAGGAAATATTATAATACATTCTGTTAACATGTTACGATGTACGGTTAAAGGTTACTTCATCGTGCATTGAGCTGTTTGGGGGCTGCGTCGGGTAAGGTTACCGTTAAAATATCAATAACTAAAAATGGTGGAGGTGCCGGGTCACCAATTCTCTACTATCTCAGTTTCTAGTCTGAACCACCCTTACTCAGTGGGTCGCAAAAATCATTCTGTGGGGACGTGACACAATTGAAGTCGGGTAGCTAGTAGTGTGATGTTTGTGTAGAAAACATAACCTCCAAAGATTACGATAAAATTATTAAAATAAATTGATGTATAAAAACATATTTATACCCACGGGGGTTTGCTGAAAGGTGTTGTTGTTTATTATGTTGGTTGTTTATTGGGTTTAAGGGCGCGTAAACCGTTAGTCATATTGCGCCCCTGTGATAATGTATAGTAACTGTTGTTTATTAGTTAGTTTATAACTATATATTTTCCAAAGGGGGGGAACGAAAGGGGGTGCCCGTGGGAGACCCGGGTGGACAGGCTTGTGCTGGTCAGAACCAGCCACAAGCAGGGGGAGGGCATGGGAGTAGGAAAACCGTGGGCAAGGGCCGGGGCGGGAGCTTGGCCGGGGTCGAGTCGGGGTATCCTTTGGCCTGTGGCCTGTGACCTGAAAAGGTGTGTTGTTTTTTTTCTTTTCTTATGGTTGGGGTTTGGTTTATTTGGATAAGGGCGCGTCAACCGTCAGGTCATAATTCGCCACTCTAGCTTAGGGGATATGGGGAGGAGAGCCCACACTGGTCAGAAAAAGTTACGGGTAGAGAGGGTGTGGAAGGCGAGGCGGTTCTCACGTCGCGGTCGTCATAGTCATTGTCATCGTTTGTTGTGTCATTGACATCGTCGCCCGGGAGGTCGTCAAGGGAAAGGGGAGGTGACCCAGGACGACGATTGCCAAAGCTCGCCTCTAGTATCGGGGAATCAAAATTACTACACTTCTTACCGGCTGATGTTTGCGAGATGGACGTTTCCTCTTTTGTTTATTTTTTTTTTTTTATTAAGGACGCTTCAACCGTTAAATCATAATACACCAATCTAACCTAGAAGGAAAAAGGGGAGAGGATGGGTCCATGCTGGTCAGAACCAGCCTCGGATAAGGGGAGGAATGGGGATTCTCACGTCGCGGTCGTCATTGTCTTCATCATCGTTCGTGGTGTCATTGTCGTCATCGTCGTCGAGGGGTCGTCAAGGGAAAGGGGCATTTCCCCGACGACGATTGTCAGAGCCTCTATTTTCGGGGAGTAAAATACTACCCTTTATCTACTAGCTGATGTTTTCGTGTTTTGGTTTATTTGGATTTAGGACGCGTCAACCGTTAGGTCATAATGCACAACTCTAGCCTAAGGGGGGTGGGGAGGAGTTGCCCATGCTGGTCAGAACCAGCCACGGGTAAGGGGAGAAAGGGGGGTTTCTTACGTCGCGGTCGTCATCGTCTTTGTCATCGTTCGTTGTGTCATTGTCATCGTCGCCGGGGGGTCGTCAAGGGAAGGGGGCAAGGTTCCCGACGACGATTGCCAGACCTCGCCTCTAGTTTCGGGGAGTTAGATACTCCGCTCTTACTAGCTGATGTTTGCGAGGTGAACCTTTTCTCTTGAATCGCATAACATATATATCTTTATAAATTAACTGGTAATTGTAAAGTATAAACTCTTGTTGTGAATGTGTGTAATGCGATCTTTAACATGACGACAATGACGACGTGAGAAACCAGGTCGCTTCAACCGGATAGGTCATGTTGCGCTGCCTGTGATATTGAAAGTTAATTGAATGAGTTATGGTGTGTTTGTGTTTTTTTTTTCTTTTCTAAGTGAAAAAGCAAATGATGTTGATGACAGTAGGCTATCAAAAGAATACTGATTTATTTGAATGTAAAACATTTTTTTATTCCTGATTGCTGCCGAAAATATTTTGGTTTATTTGGATTAAGGACGCGTCAACCGTTAGGTCATAATGCACCACTCTAGCCTAAGGGGGGGGGGGAGGAGGGGCCCATGCTGGTCAGAACCAGCCACGGGAAAGGGGAGGAAGGGGGGTTTCTCACGTCGCGGTCGTCATCGTCTTTGTCGTCGTTCGTTGTGTCATTGTCATCGTCGCCGGGGGGTCGTCAAGGGAAGGGGACAAGGTCCCCGACGACGATTGCCAGAGCTCGCCTCTAGTTTCGGGGAGTAAGATACTCCGCTCTTTCTAGCTGATGTTTGCGAGGTGGACTTTTCCACTGAATCGCCTTTTACGATTAGCAGAGCCATGCTCTGGGCCAATTCTACCCCGGGCCCAGACGGGGGTGCCGAAAATATGAATGATGAAAGCTTTACTTAAGTCAAATACCATCAATAAACATCTTTCTTCAGTTTAATATGATGTTTGCTCATACCCTCAAGGTTCATTCCCTGCTGCTCATAGGTGCTCCCTTGTTTATTTCTGCGTCGCGCGTACGGTAGCTAGCATCCACATTTTATT
This sequence comes from Sweltsa coloradensis, assembly GCA_024449915.1. Classification (NCBI taxonomy): domain Eukaryota; kingdom Metazoa; phylum Arthropoda; class Insecta; order Plecoptera; family Chloroperlidae; genus Sweltsa; species Sweltsa coloradensis. The sequence goes on from JAMZAV010002575.1 coordinate 85,306, forward strand.
CCATTGCACTTTGTTTATGTCCTATCTAACCTCGAGGTCACATTAACACTGGCACTCGTCGTTGTATGTTCCTGAGTACGGGATGTTGAGCGAAGAGCTAGATCGTGCTCGATAAAAACTACTTCACACAAATCCCAAACTTATGACTTGGTGCAAAACTTTTCATGTATTTATGATAATATATCTGGCGAGTAATCGCAAACACGCACTTCAAAAACAAAAACAACACTTTCACAGACATCTTTCGTTAGGTTTTTGGTTTATTTGGATTAAGGACGCGTCAACCGTTAGGTCATAATGCACCACTCTAGCCTAAGGGGGGCGGAGGAGGGGCCCATGCTGGTCAGAACCAGCCACGGGAAAGGGGAGGAAGGTGGGTTTCTCACGTCGCGGTCGTCATCGTCTTTGTCATCGTTCGTTGTGTCATTGTCATCGTCGCCGGGGGGTCGTCAGGGAAGGGGACAAGTCCCCGACGCGATTGCAGAGCTCGCCTCTAGTTCGGGGAGTAAGATATTCGCTCTTTTAGCTGATGTTGCGAGGTGACTTTTTCTCTTGAATCGCCTTTTACGATTAGCAGAGCCATGCTCTGGGCCAATTCTACCCCGGGCCCAGACGGGGGTCTTTCGTTAGGGATGAAGGCACATTACCGATGATGCTACACATTAATCCAAACACAAATGTACATGCACGACTTGTTAAAATAATAAATAAAATAATAAATTTCGTGTTCGTCGACGACGTGAGTAACTAGGGCGCTTCAAACGGTTAGGTCATATTGCGCCGCCTGTGTTTAGGACAATTGACTAGATGAGTGTAATGGTGTGTTTGTTTATATATTATTATAATTAGGCCTATAATTACTATATTATTATTATTATATTATTATATTATTATTATTATATATTATTATTATTATTATTATTATATTATTATTATTATTATTATTATGATGATGTTTATTATTATTATTATTAAGAGTTTCTAAGTGTATATAGTAACAAAAGAAATAATGATGACGAAAGTAATAGCAAAAAAAAAAGTTATGTATGGGAATAAAATTAAAGTAATTAAAGAAATGTGTATGAAGTTAATTAAAGTTTGTTAAATAGATTACTTTGGATGAGAAATTTGGAAAGTTTGTCGCCGTTATCATATGATAGAAGTTCTTCATATGATTGGGAGAGATCAAATTGCATGCGCAAGGCATCATATTTGGTACATTCTGCTAGCATATGATGTACGGTTAAAGGTACATCACATGTGTCACATATGGGAATAACCTTTCTCTGGTTAAGAGATATCCGTGTGTAGGCGTGTGTGCCCTATACAAGTCTAGACATACCACCTCTTCTCTACGTGGAGTCGAGACGTAGGTGACGAATTTTTTTATCATGGGGGGCACCCACCTACGCAATTTTTTTTTTTTGAAAACAAACCCAAATCTTGTCGCAAATCCAACAATCTTTGCTTAATCCCTCTTGACTTTGGGAACGGGAAACTAGTTTAAAATCAACGCGCGACGCTGGGAAGTTTCCCTTAGCAGCCCTATCACCCGTTTTCATTTCCCTCTATCCCCACGGCCGGTATCCAGCAAACTCTATATATCCCCCTTAGGGGTTTAGTTTTTCTAAATAGAATTGGATGCTTGAAAAAAAATGTGACTTAAATACAGAGTTCATAGCTTGAAGTGAACAAAAACTATCTGAACACAAAAGGGTATTCTCCACAAGAAAAACGTGAATGATTTAAGAGTTTCACGGAGGCAATAACTCGCAGTAAAAACGAACACAGTCGCTTACCTAAAAAACGTTCATTTAAGGTGGAGAAAAAAAAAGCACTTCCAACCTTGTTGTTTGTTTTTTTTTTTTTTTTTTTTGTTTAAGGACGCGTCAACCTTTTAGGTAATGCACCCCCTAACCTAGGGGGGGGAGGAAAGGCCCTGCGGGTCAAAAACCAGCCACGGGAAGGGGGGTGGGGGTTTCTCACGCGGGGTCGTCTCGTTTTTGTCATCGTTCGTTGGTCATTGTCATGGGCGCCGGGGGTCGCAAGGGAAGGGGGGCAAGGTCCCCACGACGATTGCCAGAGCTCGCCCTTAGTCAGCAAATCTCTTAAATTAATTTTGAATACACTATCGCAAGTGGGTTTTTATCAAAACGAATGGGTCAAATATAAAAATCGGCTTGCGTAAACCAGGGCGGGTTATGCAAAAACAAATTAAAAAAATTTTGGAGAGCAATTCTAAAGATTAACAAAAGTTTCATCTTAATCCCGTTGGAAAAAGGGGGCCTTTGGGTTTGTTATAAAAGTTGGGAAAATTGTCGTTTTAAAAAAAACATTCCGTTTTGTGGAGGTTAGGCTTTAGCTTTTTTTTTCTTTACATAGACCCATCAAGAGGTTTCTCCGTTTCCCAAGGAGGACACCCCTGACCGGCAACAAGCTATACGGGCTTTTCAAATGCCCCAAAACGACGACGAGTGAGAAACTAGGGCGCTTCAACCGGTTAGGTCATATGCGCCGCCTGTAAATAAAAGGAAAATGAGAAGAGGAATGCAGGTATGTTGTGATTGTTTGTTTTCTAAGTGTATAAATAACAAAAAAAATTTGATGATGAAAAAAAAAGAAATAGCAAAATAAAAGTTAGTATGTAAATGAAAATAAAGAAAAAAACAAAGGTAAGATGTAAATTAAATTTTGTTAAATAGTTTACAATGGATGAAAAAATTTAAAAATTTGTCGCCGTTTCATATGATAGAAGTTTTCATATGATTGGGAGAGATCAAATTGCGGGCGCAATGATATTTTGGCACTTTCGCAGCATGATGCACGTTTAAAGGAATCACTGTGCCTTGGAAAAACCCTTTTTCTCTGGTTAAGAGATATCCGTTGTTAGGCGGTAGGGCCTATACGAATTTAGAAAAACCACCTCTTCTACGTGAGAGTCGAGAGAGGGGGACAAATTTTTGTTATCAATGGGGGCACACACTATGAAATTTTTTATTTTGAAACACATCCCACGAGCTTGTAAAACCCAACAATTTTTGCTTGATCCATCTGACATCTGGAACGGGAACTAGTTTGAAATCAACGTCGCGACGCTGGGAAGCTTCCTTAGCAGCCCCACGCGTGTTCATTTCCCCCTTGCCCACGTGTCCAGGTATCCAAAAAAACTCTATATATATCCCTTAGAGGTTAGTTTTTTAAAAAGAATTGGATTCTTGTACCAAATGTGGGGTAGAATTTCTGAGTTTTATAGCTTGAAGTGAACTTAAGCTATTGAAAACAAAAAAGGGATTCTCCACAAAGACAGCGTAGAATGTATTTTAAAAGCTTCACGGATGGCGAATAACTCTGCAGGAAAAAATGAAAAACACGTCGCTTACCTGAAACGTTTAGTTAAGGGGAGCAAAAAAAGGCACTTCCAACCTTTGTCAATTTTTGGGCCACTGTGAATACCAAAATAAACCCCTTTTATGCATGGCAAATCTTTAAAGTTAATTTTGAAAACCTATGCAAGTAGAGTTTTTTTCAAAACGACAAAGGTCAAAAATAATAATGGCTCTGGGTAAAACCCGGGCGGGTTTTTCTAAAAACAAAATTTAAAAAAATTTTGGCAGATGAAATTCTTAAGATTTAAACAAAAAATTTACATCTTTAACCCGTTGGGGAGATGCCTTGGGTTTTTTATCAAAGTGTCTGGACATTGTGGTTAAAAAATTCGATTTGCTGATGGTTTTGGCATAGCTTTAAATTTTTATTACAACGTACCCACAAAGGTTTCTCCCTTTTTGCTAAGGAGGACACCCTGACTCGGGGTACAAACTGACACCCGGGCTTTTTCGAAATGCACCAAGAGCAATACGAAGACCACAATGGTGGGGCAGTTCTAGAAGTTTAAGGGTTGTTTTACTGCGGGAAAAGTATACGAAAAAAACCATAGTCCATCTTGGGGAAACTGAGATCCGTAAATTTCTCAACAGCAAGTCCCATCTGCACCCCACGATGTAGTATGAAACTTTCAATAGGTTGTTTTCAAAGGGATTTTTTGGTAACCAACAACGTGGTTTTCCAAATTTGTTTTGTCAAACACCATGCCCAGAAGACGGACATTTGTTTTGAATAGAAATTCTAATTGTTAAAAAGATAGTTTGGGGATTTTGGATTCCCTTTAAGACGGCAAAAGTGAATGCACTGATTTTTTTTTGGGAGGAATCGTTTCCCCCCCCTTTTGAGCCATTCATTTTATGTTCAATCCAATTTGCACGTGTCTTTTAGCTGTTTATAAATTTACATCTGTAGAAGATTCCCCCGGTCATCTACAAATAGGCAAGACATTAGGTCTTTGGGGTACAATCTACCACCTGTTTTTTTTCAAAAGAAACAGTGATACGCAAAACCGAGCCTTTTGGGACCCTGTTTTCCCGTGAAACGAGTTGACAAAAAAATTGTTAACACGCACTTTGAAAAATTTTTATCTTTTTAAAAATTTTCTAAAAATTGGCAGTGCCCTCAAAAAAACCCCCTCTAAACGTTGAAGAATATTATATCTCCAGGTGTATCGTATGCTTTTTTTAATTCAAAAAGCACACCAACAACATTTGTTTTGCAACAAAAACCCTTTTTGAAAAAAAGTCTCAATCGAACCAAGTGGTCGATGGGCAACACGTTACGAAAACCACATTGACGTTCGCCAATAAACCGCGTGTTTTCCCGCATCCACATTTTGCGTTTGTGATCATCTTTTCGAACAAATTTTCAAAAACAAATTGTCAGAGAAAAAAAGGGCGATATGAATCGGCATCGCTTTTCTTTTTTTGGGTTTTAAAAGTGGAATTAAAGGCATAGCCAACTATCGGGAAAATGTCAGACAAACCACAAAATATTAAAAAAAAAAAAATAATAACTTCCAAAAGAGGGTCAGTCGGTGCACAAACATGCGTTGTGCATTTTGCTTCTCCCCAGATGTGCGACGTAAAGGCTTAAAAGCCTACGGGGTTCCCACAAAAAGAACGCTCTGTTTTATGGGTCTCGTTTTTAGATGAGAAATTTTCACCAAGAGCAATTCGAAACCAAATGGGGGACAGTTCTGAAGTTTAAGGGGTTTTAAATCGTCAGGGGGAAAGGGGGAGAGGTCCCCGCGACGATTTCCCAGCCGATCCCGTTTTGGGGAGAATTACTCCCCTCCACATCAGCTGATGTTTGCGTGATTGATTTTTCACTTTTTCGTTTTAGACTAGCAGGCCCTGGCTCTGGGCTGAATTTTTTCCGGGCGCAACGTGCAGTAAAAACGACGGAGAAAAGGGGGTTTCTACCCGGTTTTGGTTATTTTTCGCTGCCTTTAATATTGAAAGTTTAAAAAAATTTGTTTAAGTCATTTTAATGATTATATTTTTTTCCGTTTAAAAAAGTAAATGAAATGAAGAGATGATGTAATAGAAAACAATAAAATTTTTTTTTGAATTAAAAATTTTGTGTTTAAATGGGCTGTGAAAAAAAAATTTGAAACTTTTTGACTTGGTTCTTATAATATGATTGGGGGAGATCAAATACTAATTTTCACAAGATTGAACCGTCAAACGTTTGTTTAACTTGAACTTCTTTATAAATGGGTTTTATCCAGGGGGGCGGGTGTCACATCACCCTACTTCGATAAATGAAAAGGGTTTGAAACACATTGTTCTCAAATTCTCAGTGCAGTAACACGTGTTTTTTGAGGGGAGAAAGGGGTTTTGCAGGTTAGGGGACACGCAGCGCTCCCCCTTTGGGTACATAAAAAGCCAAAAAATGGTGCCGTGGTGTTTGTATTCTTTTCCTCCCTCCCTCCCCCCCCCCCCCCCTCCCTCCCTCCCTCCCTCCCTCCCTCCCCCCCTCCCCCGACCACCCCAAAACCCCAATACAAAACAGTGGGCGATGTGATAAACCCAAAGCGTTTTAAACGGGAGGTCTATAATCCCTCCCCTTTTCGCAGGGTCACCAAATTCATTCTGTGGGGACTTTACACAATTAAAGGCGGGAGGATAGTAGAGTGATGTTTGTGTAGGAGCATAACCCTCTAAAGATTACGATAAAAAGTATGATTTTTTATGTAAAACCATATTTCCAGCACTAGGGAATGCGGAAAAGTGTGTTATTTGACCTTAAATTTATTTGGATTTCAGGTCGCGTCAACCGTGAAGTCATCATGCGCCACTTCAGCCGCTATTCTGGATTAATTAACATATGATGTATAGTAAGTTGAGTTACATAATATTATAAATGTTGACAGTTTACTTACCGTTTCGCGTTGGGGTTTCCGACTTTTTTAAATGAGTCTTTATCTAAATCGTTTCATTATGAGGCTGATAACAAATTGTGCTATGTCCCCCAAATCAGTTGAAAATGATAATAATACATAATGTGTTTGATTCAATAACATTAACAAAGTTTGTTCAAAATATAATTTCTTATTTGCGCTTTAGACAAAGCGCACTGTACCCGAGCTTATAAATCATTAGCTTTAATCTCATTTAGGAACAGACTCCACATTTACACAATTGAACGACTTCACGAACACCAAAACTGAACCTGAACGACGACGTGAGAAACTAGGGCGCTTCAACCGGTTAGTTCATATTGTGCCACCCCTCATAGTGTATATTAAAGAAATTAGTGTATGGTGTTTATCGTTTTCTTATTTAAAAAAAGACAAGAAAATGATGAAAGAAAAACGAGTTATTTGAATGTCAAATTATATACGTTTAAAATCGACATTAAATTCGCAAAAAATTAATTTTGATGAGAAAATTTTACAAAGTTTTTCGCCTTTATCTTCACTCCACATGGTCTAGTTCTAGAAAGCTTTGAGGGGAGTGCGTAGTAGGGTGCATCTTCTTTACCCACCCGGGGATACACCATTAGTCTTCTGTTGCTGAATTTCACATCACTCGAGCCTTTGAACGCTTACATCAGCATCATATGGCTGCCGACAAACCATAGGACCGTTGCCACTTCACACCTAACCCTGGTGTGGGATAAATGATTGAACAGCATTAACTTGGTTTCACTTAATCCACAATTTATTCTGGCTGCTAAGTTCTTAACAGATTTTTGTTATTTGGATTAATGAAGTGTCAATCGTTAGGTCATAAGTACCACTCTAGCCTAAGGGATATGGCGAAGAAGGGACCACGGTGGCCAGAACAAGGCCACGGGTAAGTGGAGGAAGGAGGGTTTCTCACGTACGTGGTCAGTCAAACGCTTTGTCATCGTTGTTGTGTAACTGTCATCGACGCGGGGATGTCGTCAAGAAAAGGGGAGTCGCTCCCGGAACTACGATTGCAAGAGCTCGCCTCTAGTTCGAGGAGTAAATAAACTCCCCCGTTAAAGCTGATGTGTGCGAGGTGGACTATTTCTCTGAATCGCCTTTACGATTAGCAGACCATTTCTGTGAAAAGTTTACCCCGGCCCAGACGGGGGTTCCAATGAGATAGCGACACACGATCCAACGACGACGTGAGAAACAAGGGCGCTTCAACCGAGTTAGGTCATATGCGCGCCTGTGAAATTGACAGTGAGAGATGAGTTAATAATGTGTTTTGATGATTGGATTGTTTTCTAATATATTTATATAACAAATATACTGATGATGATAGAAATAGCAAAACAAAAGTTTTTTATGTGAATGAAAAATAAAAAAATTAAAGAAATGTGTATGTCTGTATGATGTGAATTTAATTTTGTTAAAGGGGTATTTAACCGCTAAACTCAAAAAATATATTTCATTCAGGCTAACTAGTAATTAATTTAGCAATAAACAGAAAAATTATTTGGGGCCACCATGACATCCCAACAAATTGTCAAACATGACATTTTTTCGAGCTAAGTCCCATCGGCAAAAATCCCATGAAGAAACAAAATAACAATGGGGACGATCTTTATGCCCGTGACCTTGAAGGATTTTGATCCAAAACAAATATTGGCCCATATTGACGTACTCGGGACTGTCTTTTCTGTAAATTCTCTTTATTTTGTTTTGTAATGTGGCAAGTAGTTCGGGGTCAAAATATTGTCTGATTACCAAGATGGGTGTGATTTTGGAATGCATTTTTGGTGTTGAGGGTAGATTTGGGCAGTGTTTCAAGAACGAGTTATAAAGGGGCATTTTAGATGGACTATGTCTCGTATCTATGTGGGACCAAAAAGAACCAGTTAAAAGCCAATATAAGGAAATTCCCAAAACACAATTTTACAAATTAGGATCAAAAAAATTAAAAAATTGTGTTAAATCACAGTTACAAGATACTAGGAAAACGCTAAGTCCCGCCGCTGATGGATGAGCGTAATTTTTTTTAAACGAAAAAAGCGTAAAATTGCGATTCTTTAAATAGATAATGTTCGATTACGCTCAAATTTCACACGGAATATATAATCATAATTAATGTCTGTGAAAAAATCATTACAATCGATAAAGCATGTAGGTTTTATTCGCGAAGAAAATGTTAAAAATTGAAAAAAATCGTAAATTGCGATTATCATGAGAAATGATTTTTGATTTTTTTGCCGCTCAAATTTAACACGAATATTAAATCACTAAAATTAAGGTTCTGTGAAAAAAATCATTACAATGGGATAAAAGCATGTATGGTGTTATAAGCGAAGGAATGTTTTAAAAAATTAAAAAAAATCGTAAATTTGCGATTTTCATAAGAAAATAATTTTCGATGGCGCTCCAAATTCACACTAATAGAATAATTCAATAAAAATTAGGTTCTGTGAAAAATCATCACAAATCGAAATAAAGCCATGTTAGATGTTATAAGTCAAAGAATTTTAGAAATCGAAAAAAAATCGTATTAAAAATTGCGATTTTCATGAGAAATAATTTTTCGATCAATTTTTCCCCCGTGCAGTCTCGTTCAGAGATTTCATAGACCTCCATAAAAACTTCATGCAATTGGAGTATTTGGGTAGCCGGAATCGTTGTTCACAGACCCAATAAATACAAAAAAACAACAACATTACGGATTTTTTTCTCCAGTGAAGTGGAAAGGAATCTTCGCTTCGCTCATCCAATAATTTTTTAAACGGTCATTTTAGTTAGTATTGGCTATAAATCCACGTGGTAAAAATATTTTTTTGGGTTTTTAGCCCCTTTAAGTTGTTACCAGATAATGTTAGTTTGTTAATTTGGGATAAGGGACACGTCAAAAACGTTAGGTCATACTTACCCACTCTAACCTAGGGTGGGGTGGGAAGAGGGGACCCTGCTATCAGAAAACACAGCCACGGGTAACGGGAGGAAAGGGGGTTCTCAGTCGCGGTCGTCATTGACTTTGTCACATCGAGTGTTTTGTCGCCGTAATCAAGGATGGAAGTTCTCATATGATGAAAGAGATCAAATGCGCCACAACGGCATCATATTGGTTACATTTTGCTAGCATATTATGATGTACTGTTTCTGTATTAATAAGGTTTGCATTAAAAAAAAACGTTTGGGTATTGCGTTCGGTGCACTCATATTTTTTTTCAAGTTATTCCCAAGGCACGTCAAACCGTATAATCATAATGCGCCACTCTAGCCTTAATTAATATAGGGCGAAAATTCCAGAAACAGCCACGGTTAGGGGAGGAAGTGGGTATACTATTCACATGGTCGTCGCGTCGCGTCTTTGTCGCTTTTTGTTGTGCGTTCGTCTTTACTGCTCAACGATTTCTTTGTCTCTATGAAAGTAGTATAATTATTGTTGGCTGGACTTAATTGTTTCAGGTGAATTGTTTCATCTACATTTTTTAATACAAAATTATGAATTACGTGTATACATAATCAATTCACGTCACTCATTCAAATATAATTAATGCGAAGTAAAAAAAATCAAAAACGCAATTAACATGACTGGCAGTCGTTAGTATTGCTGGTTTTTTTTAACAACATATAATCAAACACGGATTTAACGGCGCGTAAACGTTAGGTCATAATGTGCCAGTCTGCTTAGGCTATGGTTAACACTAAGGTTAATTTTTTCGTTTCATTTTTTTTTTCAAAAGGGTGGAGCGTAAGGGCGAGGGAGGGGGTCTTTATTCTGACTGACTCGTCTGCGGTAAGTACGCAACTCAGTCTACTAGAATACACGTTTCAACTTGAGAAACGTCAGGAGCCAGCCTAGGAAATATCAGGGAGATTTGCTTCAGTTCGTGGACAAGGCATTCGGCTCAAGCGGTCTCTGCCGACATGAGAGAGGTATATGCTCGTCTTTATCTTAACTAAATTGTTAGTTGGTTATCAGAACAGTTTACCAGATGCTAAAGAAAAACTAATATGCCTAAAAACTAGGGCGCTTCGACGGTAAGTCTTATTGCGCCGCCTGCGATATTGAATGTTGATTAAATGAGTTTATGGTGTGTTGATGACTACATTGGTTTTCTAAGAGGCTAAATAAGAAAAGAAAATGATCGGGATTGATAGGAATAGCAAAACCTAATTTATTGATTAAATGGAAAATAAAATAAATAAGAAATAAATGTATTTAGAGTCTATCACTCAGTTATATAAATGATTTTCAGTGGAGGACTTTACATCAAAGCGACCAAGCCAACCCTGTAGGGCCCGACGCAATCGACGCAATAAAAAAAGGAAATGTGCTTGATTTGAATTAAATTTTGTTAAAATACTTATTTTGAATGAGAAATTTGGAAAGTTGTCCGCCGACTTCATATATGGTACATTCTGCTAGGCTATGCATGCATGCTTGCAAAAACAAGCAATAACGAAACAAAACATGTATAGCCTAAGAAGGAGACAGGACGACGACGACGTGAAAAAACAGGGCGTTTCACCCAGGTAAGGTCAATTGCGCGTCGTGATATTTTAGACTAAAATTGTGTTTTTATGTTTTTAGTTATCAATCAAAAGTAGTTTGCTTATTTTTCCTCTTTATTTAAGTGAGTGGGGTTTTGTAGTAATTTAATCAAACGATTGAAATCAATTAAATGTTATAGCCTACACAAAGTCAAGAAAATTCAGGAAAATATAATACATCTGTGAACATGTACGGGGTACGGTTAAAGGTTCATTTCAATCGTGCATTGATCTGTTTGGTGCTGCGTCGGTAAGGTTACCGTTAAAATATCAATAATTAAAAATGGTGGAGGTGCCGGGTCACAATTTCTTTTAATTTTTTTGGTTTCTAAGCTAAACCACCCTTACTCATGGGTCGCAAAAATCATCTGTGAGGGACGTGTAAGTTAAGTCGGGTAGCTAGTTAGAGTGATGTGGTGTAGGAACATAACCCACTAAAAATTACCATATAAATTATTTAAAAAATTGATGTAAAAAAAACATATTTAGAGCACTGGGAATTGCATGCACTGTTTATATAGTGGTTGTTTTATTAGGTTTAAGGGGGCGTCAACCGTTAGGCCATATTGCGCCTCCTGTGCATAAGTATAGTAACTGTTGTTTAGTAAGTTAGTTTATATAAACTATATATTTGTTTTACTAAAATCAGAAATTAAAACAAGTCCGCCGAAACCGGGAAATCGAACCAACAGATCTCCCGCATTCCATACAGGCGTCTTAACCATAGACCATCAGGATGGGTACCCTATTAAGCTCTGAATTGCAGTTGCATTATACGTCATTTCTGAATTGTAGTATATAAAAACAATTACACCTACGGTGTTTCCCGGGCAATACCAAATCGAAATATATAACTATGTATATATTTTCCAAAGGGGGGGGGAGTAAGGGGTGACGTAGGGAGACGCTTTGGGGGACAGGCTTGTGCTGGTCAGAACCAGCCACAAGCAAGGGGATGGCGTGGGAGTAGGTGGCCGTGGGCAAGGGGCCGGGCGGTAGCTTGGCCGGGGTCGGGTCTCGGCCCCCCGGGGGGTCTTTTGGCTGAGGCCTGTGACCTGAAAAGGTGTGTTGTTTTTTCTTTTATATGGCTGGATTTGGGTTGTTTTTGGGTTAAAAGGCGCGTCAACCGCCAGGTTATAATTCGCCACTCTAGCATATAGTAGGGGCTGAGAGTACAAAAAAGGGCCTTGGCTCGATTTGCGTGCCGAAATTGATTTTTTGGTTTTAAACGGTTTTGGGACCATCGTACTTTAAATTTAAAACTAGGTTTCTTCAATTTTTTCCGCCCCATCTTGGATAAAAAGGCCGCCAATATGCTTTTTAGATAAAACGTTGTAGCGCACGAACGAACAAAGGAAAATAATGAAATAAGTTTTGACTTGAAGAAAAATTTATTTAAAAGCAACAAAAAACATAAGGGGTAAAAATTTTTTTTTTTGGGGGGTAAAAAGAGGATTTTATTTCGAGACCCGTTTTTTAGTATTTTTAAATAATTTGAATTAAAAAAACTTGTAAGGACCATATTTTATAGCTTTATGACAATGTATTTTTTCCTACGTACAAGAACATAAATGTCTTAAGGGTAGCGTGAATATTTTTTGGGATTTAGAGCTTTTTGTATGTAGCAAAGCTAAGAAAATTGTTTTTCCAACGCTCGCGCGCCTCCCCAAAATACCAGCAGCTCAGAGTAGTCAATTTGGCCCTTTTCCCCCTCTTTTTTCCCTTATATATATATTTTTTAATTTTATTTATGGCAAAGTAATTTTTTGGTAAAAAAAAACCAAAATGTACTAACCCGTTTTAACAAAAAACAGTTCCTACAGGAACATTTTGTAGCCCGGGGAATTTTGTAAGCTCTTGAACGGTGGAACCCGGGTTTTGAGTTTTCTGGGATATTATATAAACAAAACAGGGCGTACCCAAATTTGACGTCCCTCACTAAGCCTGGGTTAAGTTTGCACAGAGCAGGGCTCTGTTTCTTTAAAGGGCGAGAAAAGATTAAGTTCCATATCGCAAACATCAGCGGTAGGTGGGGAGTATCACCCCCCTGAACTATATGCTCTATCGCTCTAAAAGTCGCCCCGTCGGGGACCTCTCTTCTTTTCATTTATTGACGACCTCCCAACAACGACGATAATGACCTAGGATAAAAAGATGAGGACGACCACGATGTAAAATTTAAGACCCTTAGACAGTTTGATTCCAAGAAGGGGTTGAAAAAGCAAAAATTTTGCAAAGAAACATATCAGCTCTTGGGAAGATATCAGTTCTATTTTAAAACCCAGTAGAAAAAGTTAAGGAAAGGCATTTAGATCACCGGGAAACAATCCATTTTTAGTTGAGAACAACTTATCAAAAAATTCTTTAAAATTTGTATTTTAGATATAATAGAGATGCCCTAGTAAAAATTTTTGGTTCCCAAATGGTTGCCAAGTGGTCCCCAAAAGGTCCCAAACTATTCCCAACTGATGCCAAGTGATCCCCAAGGATCACCAAAAGCAGCCAAAGGGTCCCCAAACAGTCTTTTTTGTGTCAAAATACTGCTTGCAGATTTGGGTGACCCTTTGGCTCCCTTTTGTGAACTTTTGGGTGTTTTATTTTTTTTGAAATTTCGGTGGTGACCCTTGGAAATCACTTGGAAACCCCTGTTGGCGATAAAAAATAACCTTTGGTGTTGTTGGTGACCGTTTGGCGCCCGTTTGGCATACAAATTTTTTACCAGGGTGGCAAGCTTTGTCGATGATTTTTTTGCCAAGCGCCCCCTTTTTATTTTTTAAAAAATTTGTTTGGACACTGTCAAAAAGATAGCCAAAAGTTACTCACCTAAAGAACAATATGTAAAAAAAAGTTTAAACCCTTTTAAGTTGGTCGTCGTGATTTCTTGCTAATTCCAAATGATAAAAGTTTTTTCATTTTCGTGTTAAAAACAACGTTATGTACGATTTGAACATGTGCCTTTTCCCGCAGTGTCAGAAAAAAAGAATGCATTGTAGATGTTTTAACCCTTAGTGCAAGTACACGAAAGGTCCGGAATGAATCTTGCAAGGACTTTCCAATGATTTGTTCTTCATTAGGAGAATTCTTTCTTTTTACGTCGAGGGAAAAATAATATTGTTTTTACATAACCCATAACTCACTTAAGGTAATTTTTCTAAAAAAAAGTAGTGATGATTGTCTAATAAAATTCATTTTTAATAACGCAAAAAATAAAAAAATCATTTCTCAGACATTTTTAAAACTATCTCAATTGAGAGTAAATCAAAAACTTAGCCCTATACTGTGAACTTACGTAAAAAAACTTTTGATAAAAACGAATAAAGTTGTTTTAGTAGATTTTACCTTCAGTAACCCCCGCTGTTTGAACCGAATATTGAACGCCCTCCCACGTGGGAAACCCACAACTTAATTTCCCCTTCCGTTCTAGGGAAATGGTGATGTGCAAAAATTTTAACATTGACGTCATGACGCCGGACCAGACGTATTTTACTCTAATATACCTTGTTCAAAGGGTTTATTTCGAAAACTTTTTCTTTTATTTTGGCCATGGCAAACAAAAGAAGTTCAAATTTGAATGATGATGCAAAGTTGACAGTGAAAAATGTAAATGATTGGTCGGACTTTTACTGTTTCCCCGGTGCAGATTGGGGTGGGAAAATTAGTTAGGCTTTCAAAAAAGAAAATTGTACCTTGTATTATACGTCTATGAATTTAAAGAGTAGTACAAGCTTTTTTATGAGTTGGGAGAAGACGATTTCGATTTCGACCAGGTATTGTAAATCTTAAAAATTTACATGCCAAAGTATGTCCCAAACACTTTAAAATCAACCAAATCAAAAACCTCCCGGGGAAGTTTAGGACCAAGAAATGAAAGGGGGAATTTGCCGCCAACTTTAAAAGCATAACCCTGCCCACTATAGAAAAGCTAATGCCATGGCAAGATAAGCAAGGGTTATCGTTCTTTCATTTCCCAACTTTCTACCCCTTATGAGATCAATAGTTTTAAATTGGCCCAAAAAACTACATTTCGTGAAATGCCTACTTGCCGCTACTAAGGCAATATTTGGAAAAAGTAAAGGGGTGGTGCAAAGGCCAGTTTTTCGGGGAAAAGCTTTTTTGCATGAAAATTATCTAACTTTACTTTTTTATGCAAATGCCACGATTGTCAAAAAAGTCGGGATTATTGCATTCAAGTAGAAAGAGTATAGATGATGACAAGACGATGTCAAAGTCCCCTTAGTGTGAGAGGACCAATTGTAAAATTGGGAAGTCAAACTAATGTAGGCTATCAAAACCTTTTTGTAGGACTTTCATTTAAATTTTTTTCCCCTGATGAAAAAAGGGGCTTGTGGTACCTACTACCCAAAAGTGTTGATTTTTAAAAATTCGGGGGTCCCTCGCCTATCGGGGTTCATAAAGATAGGTGCAATTCCAAATCATTGTGCACAAACAAAGTGCCCCCAGCATTTAAAAAATTTTATTTTTCTTAAAAATAAAAAAAATTAGCTCTCACATATTATAAAGTATAGTATAGACCACGCCCATTTTGCATTTTTAAGATAATGAAAAGAAAAATTTTTTGTCAACAAATTACAAACAAAAACTGACAAAAATAATATTATTTTCACATTAATTAGGGGCCCATAAAGGTCTATTCTTAAGTGTTAAAAAAAACGTTTTTCAAATTTTAATCTATACATTTAAAATTTTTCGTAAATTTTTAAATTTTTGCTGAAAACAATTAAAACTTTTTAAACGGGATATTTTAAAAGGCTACCCAAAAATTAAATTAAGCCCGGTTTAAAATTTTTTTAAATATTATTATCTATCGATCATATTTTTATCTATCATGCACTCTTAAAAAGTAAAAACGCCTTTTCGTCTAAATAACCACAAAGTACAAAATCAAATAAAAAAAAAAATTTATTTTTAAAAAATTTTTTTTTGGGTTATTTTATTTTTTTTATTTTTCCTTATCGATCAATTAGTACAAAACCAAATTTTTTTTTGTATTTTAAACATAATAAAATTTCTGAGTTTTATCGTTTTTCTGAAAAGTACTATGGTTTCCATTTTTTTTCCCAAATGGCGGCGTAAAAAATTGAAGAAAAACCCAGATATGTTTGGGTGAATGGTTTCATCATTTAAAACCAAAAAATCAATTTCGGCACGCAAATCGAGCCAATGTACATCTCCCCCTACTAATAGGGATATGGGGGGGGAGCCCACACGGTGAACAAGTAACGGGTTTGAGGGTGGAAGGAGAGGCGTTCTCACCCTCCCCGGTCGTCATAGTCATTTCATCGTTTTTTTTTTGTCATTGACATCGTCGCCCGGGAGTCGTAAGGGGAAAGGGGAGGTGTCCCAGGACGACGATTGCCCAAAACTCGCCTTAGTTTCGGGGAATCAAAATTACTACCTTCTTTACGGCTGATGTTTTTGAGATGGACTTTTCTTTTTGTTTATTTTTTTTTATTAAACGCGTTACCCTTTAATCATATACACCAAAGTAACCTAAAGGAAAAAGGGAGAAGAGGGTCCATGCTGGTCAGAACCACCTCGGATAAGAGGGGGAAAGGGGATTTCACGTCGCGGGCGTCTTTTTTCTCATCTTCGTGGTGTCATTTTCGTCATGTCGTCGAGGGGGCGTCAAGGGAAAGGGGGGATTTTCCCCCACGACGATTTTCCAAAGCCTCTATTTTTTGGGGAGTAAAATACTCCCTTCATTACTAGCTGTGTTTTCGTTTTTTGGTTTATTTGGTTTAGGACCGTCAACCGTTAGGTCTAATCACAACTCTAGCCTAAGGGGGGGGGGGGGAGGGGCCCTGCTGGGCGAACCCGCCACGGGGAAGGGAGGAAGGGGGGGGCCCACGTCCGGTCGTATCGTCTTTGTCATCGTTTTGTTGTGTCATTTTCATCGTCGCCGGGGGGCGTCAAGGGAAGGGGGCAAGGTTCCCCACGACGATTGCCAACCTCGCCTTATTTCGGGGAA